>CM023095.1:24544168-24596650 GCA_013103745.1 Gardenia jasminoides
TTCCCAAATCTAACCTCGTCAGCCTGCATTCTATTTAATGTGACGGCCCATAACCCTCGACTATTACGCGGGACGGCGCATCACAATATGCCTCATCACCACGGTCACGTCACGAGTTTGATCCCTTAACCGACAATGCAGATGTAAATGGAAAAATAACGTTGAGAGAACTTTCCACACAAATCATCAATGAACAGGATTAGTTGTGACCCAAAATCTGATATAGACACATGTATTTATACCTGAAATAATAATAATAATAATAATAATAATAAAAGGTCGTAACTGGTAAACATTGAATTGAAGTCCTCCGTGTATACTGCAGCAGCCTGATCTGACTCATTTATATACCTGGGACCTATTGCCTACAGAAATGTGCACATATTGTTTGATTGGTCATATTCTGTTGGATGAACGTATTGTTTACATCAAACAACACTTTGTTATAATATTGCTTGGTCCTAATGTTTGAATTTGTATGTCTCAAGACAGTTATAACCTCGATTTGTGCATATAATCATTCAACTTTGCAAACCAATAATTGGCAAGAGGTTAGTCAAAGAAAGCAGGAAACATGTTTTTGACCTTTTTTTTTTTGAAGATGGAAAAGATATCACAATTGATATATTAAAATTAACATCACTGTACATACTATGCCATCTCCAACCACTTGATACAAGTTGATTTGTTACCGCAATTGTCCTTAGAGGCTTTTTTATTGGTGATTTTAGTTTAGTTGCTCGATCCAAAAATTCTAATTACGACCATCTAAGAAGAAATACAATTTTTCCATTTTTTAGCGTAATCCATATGATACGAACATAATTCTAAAATGATCTTTATTTACTCAAAGAATAAAAATTTTAGTGGAATTTTGTTCTTCATACTCAATCTAACGTACACAAATATTTTTACTTGAGAAATCATGGTTGTAAACATTTGTGTAGCTGAAAAGCTCTAATATGTACGATATGTTGGATTACCTATGTAACTTCGGCAATAAAAGTTTTGCACACTAAACCTTTGACTTGAATTATTGAACATCCTCCCAAAATTGTTAACTCTTGAACTAAGTTGCAAAGAGTATTTATGAGTTCCCACCATAGGTCAATATTGTATGACCTTCTAGTTTCGAATAATTTGACCTTTTTTCTAAAAATTCTTTAACACCGGAGGAATAAGATTTAAAAGTAGGCAGGAAAAATAGTGATTTGAATCCATTAGAGTGTTAACTTTAACTACACCAAGTTGAACACTTAAGACCAGCTGGCTCACATCAAACTTTAGAGGACCTTACTGGATGGTTTGCTGTGCATAAGCGAAACCCAAGTCAACAAACCCATCTCAATCCTTGCCAAAAAAATGAAAATAAAAGCAAATAAGGAAAACTACCAAGCCAAGTTGAAGACTTAAGCTCTACTGAATCGCTTGGTGCGCATAAGCGACGGTCAAGTCAGCAAACCCATCTCAGTCCCTTTCCCAAAAAAAATAAAAATGAAAAGGGAAAACTTATCTGACCCAAACCCATCTCAATCTCTTCCTCTTCCAAACTGAATAAAATAAAAAATAAAAAAAGGGAAAATTTATCTGATCCAAGTCGATATTAAACTCACAGGAGTAGGAGTTAAGAAGTGGGAGGAGGCAGAGGGATTTGAACCAAACTGCTAATTCCTAAGATCTCAACTTTGTCACCAAGCCTCTCATCAAAAAAATAATAGAAAAGACTAACTACAAGTTAGAGGTTAAAACCTTGGCATTTACTGAAACCTTGAAATTTATAGTAGTGTAATCTTTGATTTAGAATTTAGTTCTTCTCGTCTAAGCTTCCTTCTGATAGGTTAGAGTGGAATAATGTGGATGTTGCAAATTGACCAAATACAAAGTATAAAATTGATTTTAAAAATGTTTTTTTCCTCTCTCTCCAAAATACATTTACTTTTAAAATGCTATAAGCAATTTTATACAGCCTTTCACCCTAGATATCATAGCTAATTGAAAATACTTTTGAGTTTTATTTGTTTTGATTCTGTCTAGATCCACTTGAATGCATCTTAGAATATAAATTTTCAATGTCCCATGTTTTACCATTCAAATTAATTGTTTACATCCTCGTATTTTTCAAACATAGTTCCATTTAATTATTTAAAACATTCTCTTTGTTTGCTGTAGGCTTGAATTCTCTTCTTCCAAACACACGAGTCGGAAATATGCATGACATAAGAACGAGTAAACAAAGCTGCTTTTTCCTATTACGATATGCTTGGGTGTTAGTGCTGACTTCTTGTCTCTTTTCCCGGTTTTTTGATATAGCTAAAATTTTATTGATATTGTCTACGTGGATAAATAATCTTCATCCCAAATGAATGCACTTTAATCTAGAATTTTATTATTATAAGCTCAATGCTTTCTAATTTTGTTTATTCTGATTGTTTTGTTGCTCTTTCTTTTATTAACCCCTCATCCATTCCTACACTCTTCCCTATCCCAATTGTCAGATACAAACTCAATGGGAAGAGCTCAAAAACTCTCTTTGACCACTAGGCAATTTGTTGCTTCACTATGAATCCATCTTCAAAATCTAATTACTAATGAAATGACACCATTATCTCTTCAGTCTGAAAATCTTTATGAATAGTAATTTATTTAATAAAACTCCATGCTATTAAAGGAATAAAAACTTTAGACTTGAGTATTTAATGCACCATGGATAATGCTATTTACGTTCCAATTATACTATTTGTATTCCCACTCAACCCATTTTCATTAGAATGAAACTATATTACCCCTACCCTAATTTCTTCTCCCGTCCCATCTTGTGTTCATTGCCTATATACATTCCACAAAAGTGAAGTTCGATAGACAATTTTTGGAGCAACAAATATCAACTCCAATTTCTTCTATTCCATAAAAGATTTTAACCTCCACTTTTTCTCTTCCATAAAATTTTCAGGGTATTCAAACTATGGAAAACAATTCTAGAAGAGATTGATGAATTAAACAAGATATGCAACATGATTAAATCCAACAATATAATTTTGTGAAGTTTCATAGAAAACTACATAATTATATTAGTGACAATTTTAAATTAGACATTTTAATGTGTAATGGAATAATTAATTGATTTTAGAATGTAAGAGAAAATTTGGTAAAGTTAACTCATGGTCAAAGAGAAAAAAAAATTCGGCAGGGCTAATATGGTCTCATCATAATGAAAATAAATTAGTATGAGCGTAAATAACATTACCCTAAATTACATGCCAACGTAGATGCTCTGAACGTGTCACAAGCAGTTTTCATATTTAATGCTGAAGTTGTCCACTCACTGTAATAACTCCTTCTGGATAGCTTCAATATCGTTTTCAATTAACGAACAAACTATTCTCCAAAAAAAGAAAACAAAATGAACAAGTTAATTAATGTAACAACCAATCATTAGATGGTTTTCATGAATTTAGATCATAACTACGAGTATAAAGCTTTTAACCCACCGTTTTAGTTTTTTTGGGTAAAGTACAGAACCACCAGTGGTTTAGTCAAACTCAAAAGTCATGAAGCCTCCTTGTCATTTGAAAACACTCCCATTTGGATTTCATGTTTTCAACTTGTTTTTCGAAAAACTATTTTTCAAATATTTGTAGTACACCAATCAAAAACAACTCCAAAAACACTAAATTCAAACAATATTTCAAAATAACTTACAAATATACCCAAAAAATTACCCCATCTTTTTTTTCACCTACCTGCAGACCCACCGCCAACCTCTCTCTCTCTCTCTCTCTTCATAAAGCTTCCCTTTTACCCCATCCCTCACTTAACGACATGGCTAGACCCAATTGATTTAATTTTTTGTAAAGATATTGTAAATAAATTTTAAATATATCCTAATGTACAACACTAAAAAACACCATAGATATATCTATATTAATTATATTTTACATCTCAAATGCTACAGTAAAATATTTGAAAAACATTCCCAAAAAATAACTAATCCAAGTAAAGTTATTTCAGATTCCAAATGTTATGTGTGTTTTGAAAACATTTCCAAAACAAATAATCCAAATGAGTATTTTGACTGCTTTTGAAATTTAGACTAAATCATCCAAATTGACAGGTGAAGTACACATGCATGATAGGCATGTACACGACAATGGATGAAGGTAGATTGGTAATTTTACTTCTGCTTTTTTTTTTGTTTTCTTTTTTTCATCTTTTTTTCTTTTTTAATTTCTCCTCCCTTTCTTCAAACCGAAAGTCATTTGTTTGCCTTTTCTAGGGGTGTGCAAATTCGGTTCGAACCGAATTCATAACCGATTTTGAATTGAATTTGGTAATTTGGAATCGGATATTTGGTAATTTGGTATAATCGGTATATACCTAATTCAACCAATTCAATATGGTATGAAATAGGTAATGAGATTTTCAATTTGGTAATAACCGATTAATTCGGAATTGCAACTAAATAGGGTCCGATTTACCGAATTCAAATTACCAAATTAATTTATAAAATTATATATTATATAGGTATATAATATATATACTATGAATATATTATATATTTATATAGATAAAAGCTAATGGGCTATTTTAATAGATAGTATATAGTCTTATCATGTACCTATAATAATAATAATACATAATTATTTACAATATAAATATATGTCATTATCATCTTAGTATTTGGAATATGTCCATAATATTATAATCATACAAATATATAATCATAAATAATTATGATACTCATCCTTTTATATACATAACTAGAATTACATAATAAGTAAAAATATACTTGTATAATATTATCATGTACCTCGAATAATATACCATTTTAGTTTTGTAAACCGTAATATGACTATAATACTACAAATATATAATATTATGTAAACCATAAGAATTATTCTTTATACATAACTAGAATTAGATAATGAGTATAGCAAATTAATATATTAGTTTTCAATGATTGAAAACAATCAAGTCTTTAGAAATCAAGCATTTAACCTTATATAATAAATAAGACTAAATGTAAGAGTAACGTGTAATGCATTATGCATTATATAATTTGTAAATTATAAGTGACTAAATGACATATCACAAAATTAATAATCGTTGATTTGATTCATTATAAATCATAAATTTGTAAATTGTGATACTATGAGGCTCATATGAGCATTAGTATAACAAATGGGATTTGGTTTAACTTATAATTTTGTCGCACCATACTTGAAACTCAAAGCATTAGTATGAGTTATAACTTATAACCAATATCACTTATCATTAATTATTGTAAATTGTATCTATGAGTAAGAGTAAGTTGTAATTAGATTTGAATTAATCAATAATCACTTTTATTTGTACCAATTCCGTTATAACCGAATTCATTACCAACAATTAATTCTAATCAATGAATTGCTAATATGAATTGAATTGAATCGGCTTTAGATTTTCATTAGTAAACTAACAAAAAATTGAATTCATTAAACCAATTACAGAAAAATAACCAATGCATACCCCTAACCTTTTCCTTTTTCTATTTTTTTCATTTGTTTTTCTTCTTCTTCTCCGCCACATGGAATTAGAAGCGGCCATCGCCGACCATCACCTCCACCATCGCCGACCGACACTGCACCATCACGTGCCACCATTGCTTGCCAAAAATAGTGTTAAAATTTCACCAAAATTTTATTTCAAACTCAATTCATCATGGTTTCATTTTGACACGATATCTGATTTGGCTTAAAAATAATTGGAAAATGGTAAATCAGGCTTAGAATTGAAATGGGTATAACCCTCCTTAAGTGACCAATATATTTTCTAAAATTGATACTAAAACGATTCTCAAGACCCAATGTTTTCCTTCCTTTATTTGTTACGTCATGAATTTGAAACAAATCTGAAACCCAAGAAAATGGGGAAAGTGGCGATGGAGATGGTGTTCAAGGTGACAACGGTGACGACAATGAAGGAAGTGGAGAAATTGGTGCTGCCGCTACGTTGCTTGGTTTGTTGTCATTTAATCATCGGAGAAATATATAGTGGGTCCCTGAGCCCATGAAAAAACAAAGCAATGAATGTGAATTTATGCCCCTATGAAAACAAAATGAAAAGTTTGGCAGATGTAGATTCAGATTTCTCAACTCCATAGTGGGTGATTGCCTCCATTTAAGGCTTTAAACCTTGGCTTCACCAAAAAATTCCATCTTCATGCCTTTCATCGCTTTTAGCTAGAAGCATCTTGGTGCTGTTTGAAACTTTTTCTTTAATTCTTATATAACTAGAATTCTGATCCGTGCTATGCATGGATTTATATTTAAAATAATAATAATAATTAATGAACTATTTGTAATAGTTATACGAAAAATAAGTTAAAAATAAAAAGATTATTATTTTAGTATATAATTTATATTATATTTATGTATCTCATTTAAAACTTTAAAATAAACCAAAACATATAAGGAAATGATAAGTTATTCAGAGTGCTATAATGAAAATTATAGCACATGCTATAAGATGACCAAATACTTTGCAATGTATTAGAAGGGCTTACGCTGGAGGCACAAAAATACGAGGTCCCGGTTATTGGAAGAAAACCATCGGTAGAGCTGTATTTGTTAAAGTGGGACCGGCGAAAAAAATAAAAGTGAACACCAATTTGAGATGTTACGAAAATAAAAGGACAGCAAATGCAAGGTATCAATAGGGAAACCAAGGTACAAAAAGAAAGTACGAGGTTCTGGTAGGAACAAATGGCGGTGAAATAAATAAAAGAGGATGTGAGGAACGAACTGGAAAGGGAAATGGAATCGATAAGATATGTGAAAAAAAAAAGTAACAGAAGGAATAGATAAAGGACGAAGATGAGAAATAATGGGATTGAAATGAGAATGGATTGAAAAGATAGAAAATATTCCAAAATCAAAGATTGATAAAAAAAATTGTAACGATCGGGAAAAAGTGTAGCATAATCATAACGAATGAGATACCATGATGGAGCGAAAAGCTAGTAGGGACACGCAAAGATTTATATACATCCCAAAGAGGACCGCTGATGGTTAATGCGTAAGAGTAAGTAATGATAAATGCCGAAAGATAACGTAGTAATGCAAAAAGCTCGATATTTACGGTTAAGTGGAGAGGTAACGCATAACGAGTGATGCAGCGGTAGGTGGATGGTTGGGACCAGAGTGAATGTGACAATAGGAGAACCTAGTATGCGGATAAGGTGCTGATATCATTGTGGTAGGTGTAGGAACAAACCTGGTCATTGGCAAGATGGAAAATGAAGCAAACGGTGTGAAGTTTGACCTTAATGATGAGTACACATGGCATGGAGAAGAACGTAGGCGATGAAGATTGCTGGAACGCTGAGGAAGCAGTATGAAGAACCCAGTACGCAAAAAAACAGCTTAGAAGGCTGGGAGTCGTGGATGGAGATGCAACCATGGGGAGCGTGATGGGTATGAGTTTTGGTAGCTTGGAGGATGCAGAAGAATTCTACAATGGGTATGCAAAGGCAACCTGGTTCAAGATCTAAGGCACACCCGTATGCCCGGAAAAGTGGTAACATTTTGTAATAGATTGTGGGTATGCGCTGCTGCAAGGTTATAGAGACCAAAAAATACAAAAAACATGGAGAACCGGATGAGAGAACACAAGGGGGAGACTAGATGTGGATGCAAAGCATGCTTTAGGGTGAAGTACGATGAAGGGCAAAGCAAGTATGTTGTAACCAGATTTGTGGGGATTAGCACACAATCATGACATGGCACCTCAGACAAGCGTGCAGTTCATGAGGTCGCACAGGAAGGTGGATGATGAAGAAATCGGGAATTAAGGTGTCGCAGATAATGAAGTATTTTGCACTGCAAGCGGGTGGGTACCATAAAGTTGGGTTCATGTCTAAGGACCTATATAATAAAATGGACGAGAACATGCACAAGGTCTTGGACTTGGGTGATGCGTAAAAAACACTTGGTATATGGGTGTGTGCAAGATAAAGACAACATGTTTTCTTCAAGTACATGGTAGACGCATCAAGGGAGATTGAGCACATTGTTTTGGCGATGGTAGGTCGAGATTGACTACACGCTGCTTTGGAGATGTTCTAGTATTTGACAGTACATACCGAAAAAATGGGTATGGTAGGCCATTGGTTGTATTTATTTGGGATGAATAACCACTAATGCGAACATAGTATTTGGCTGTGCATTGATGGCGCAGGAGGATGTGAAGACTTATGAGTGGGTGCTAGAAACATTTGTGGAGACAATGGATAGAAAGAAACCGGAAGCTGTGATGACAGATGGGGATAGAGCAATGCAGAAAGCAATAAATAAATTAATTCCAGGAGCTTGCCATAGATTGTGTGCATGGCATATAGATAAAAACTGTGGAACAAAAGTCCGCTCAATTGAGTTCACCAGTAGATTTGTGAATTTAATGAGAAAGAAACAAAATCACGAGGAATTGAGTATAGATGGAGAACTTTAGGGATGAGTTTGGTATGGAGAAAGAATGCATGGGTGAACAAGATGTACAAAAGGCTAAGCATGTAAGGATGATCCAGAGGGACAATTCTTGCTGGAATGAGGACAACCTCGTGTGTGAAAGTATGAATGCATATTTGAAGGGATACCCAGTCCAAAAAAATAAGATTGTATGACTTCATGAGTGACGTGATAAAGCTATATTATGGTCCACACACGGAGTGTAAAGAAGTCACCTAAACTATGGATAAAAACAGATCAACATAACAACGGAGATGAAGCTGATCGAGAGTAGTGCAGCTAATATGTACACAAGAAACGTCTTTTACCAGGTGAAGAAGCACTTGAAAAGGCAGGGATTACTTATAGAAACAGGAAAGGAACAATTTGAGGGAGGTTGCAGCTATAGGTTCATAAAGCACCACCCACAAAGAAAGAGAGTGGGTTGTTGAACCAAACAGATCGCTGGAGAAATGAGGTGTTCATGCATGAAATTTGAGTCGGGGACTGGCACCTCACACACATGTTTAGGGTAATGATATGCGAGCAAATGGCAGAAATTCCCGTGTTGTGGTTTTGCACTTATGTATGGACGAGGCAAATAGAGGAAACAATTGAATTGTATGGTGTAAGGAATAAATGAGTCGTGCCACACGACTTGACGAGAGTAGCCAGGTACAGCACCCTTACCCGTGAGTGCAAGAAAATGTGCTTCTATGCCTTGGAAGATGGCTTCCACTGCACTGTGAAGATGGTGGAGGAGACCGCTGACAGCTTCACTTATTTCTCCCTAGGGGCGAACCCTAGGGATCAGGATCCGCCTCACCTCGCCAACTCAATAGCTAATATAAACCAACAACTCACAACTTACAAAACTAAAACTCCCAAATTCAAAAGTCAACCAACATATATACATAAGTTTCATACCACCATTCCAACTTAAAACATAACAGGGTATTTAAGGATACAAAATCAACCTCTAAACTTATCCATGACAGGGTTTGCTAGTACATTCACCCTAAACAAAAGTACAACAAAAACTTAAACTACTTGTGCGCATTCCAACCTAAGCTCAAACAACCCCTAAGGAAAACAAAAGGGAAAATAGAATGAGCTAAAAGCAAGATGTTCAAAGACGTGCATGCAAAATAGCAATTAGAACATTTGCACCACAAAGATTTTGATAAACAATCACACTAACACATTTGCAATAAAATTTGGAATTTCAAGTATAAGTACAGATAATCACAGTGGTAATCACAACTGGAGGAGATGGTGCCTATGCACTACCTTGCCGCCGAATTCTGAGATCAAGCGTTTCACGAGAGTTCAAGACTCAAGCTTCTCTTACCGGAAGATCAAGTAGCAAGGATCACTTAAATAACAATTTAAATATAAAAGGATACAAATGGCTTTCGTGGAGCCAAGTTCCACAAAGAAGAACTTGATCCAAGTCCGCTGACACTGGCCAACCAAGGAAATGCAAGAATTAATATCCAATAGAACCCCACTCGCCGCCATATCCGTGCTCACCCATTCTCCACCTTTACCGGGCCAGTTCAACACCAACACAGAGGTAATACTCGGGTATACCAAAACAAGAAATGATCCAAGGGCATCATTAGTCTACTCACTGCCCTAACCTGGCTCGATTGACCAACGAAATAGATGGAGTGGACTCTGATCATGAGTCCCAAGAACTAATAACAAGATTAGCCCTTGTGATATCACACAAGTGGCCATTTCATAGGCACAGTTAACAAGCACAGGTAAACAAGCTTTTAAACAGATTAGTCGATGGGATATTACCCAAACGACTCACAGATTAAATATAAGCAAGGGCCAAATCCACAGGTATCACGATATCAAGGATGTACAATTCAAGCAAAAGAGATCGAAGTGTGATAAAGTATGCGACTGCCTCATCACATTAATTGGTCACAAATCACAAGAACACAAATCATCACATAGTTCAAGTATTTCAATATTTCAGATATCAAGTTGATCAAATAACAAGCATGAAACACTCACCGAGTCGAGTGAAATATCTTCAAGTATTCGCACCCAAATCCTCCTTACTTCCTCCTTCAAAGTCTAATATCAAATAAAATGGAACATATTTAAACTTCGGCTGCCCAACCAAACGTGATCAAATGCATATGCTCAATGTTTTTTCATGGGATAAGAGTCGATTTTTGATGCACAAATCAAAATGACCAATCCAGTTTATGAAGATGAGCAAATAAAAGTCTTAACAACATCCTAGAACCACGCATGAGTGGGTCGGGGCATGGCAAGAAGACACGAGAATCGAAAGGATTAAAAGAAGCAATCGCAGAAATGAAATCAATGTTGGACAGGTTTGTCAAGGTTCAGTAACTTGATCATAATTGTGGCAAAGCTTATCAGATTGGAGTGTACTTTATGGCGTTTCGAAGCTAAGACATAGCTCTACAACTTTCATGAGAGGTCAGGTATCAGTTCATGCTTTACCACACTCAAAATGGCAAATATCAGAGAAGCAAGAAAAACTGTCGGAAAAATTCAGGCTGGACGAACAGTCTCGGAAAAACAGTCATAACTGGACGTAGAAAAATCGAAATCAAGCTCCGTCAGAGGCGTTTAAAACTAGGTTCATAGGGATTTCAAACGGTATAAGGTTCAGATGCTAATTCATTTTCTACAGTCAACAGTAACCTCGGGAAGTTCACTGTTTTTCCAACCTGATTTTCTGCGAAATTCCAGCTTTGGTACAACTTCTTCAATCAACCCCTTAAGGTTATTTCCATCATTTGCCAAGGTGTTTAACAAGCTAAAACAGCAATTAATTCCATCATCAAAGCATCATAAGTCATTAAGCATTTCATCAAACATATGGTAGGTATAAAATCAAATCAATTTCAAGTTGCAACTACAAGAATCCAAGCCTAAAAACTAGGTTTTCAAGCATCATCCTTCCATAAACATCACTAACAACCTTCATTAGATTAACTTTAGGGATCATAGAACTAGGGTTTGATAGAAAAATACCTTAAGAAGCCAAAGAAGTAACTTTCAAGCAAACCAAAATCTTCCCCTACCAAGCTTGAAGATTGATGGTTAATGGTGCTACCAACTTCCTCTCTTGATTTCCCATCAAACTAAGCAAGATTTAGGTTGGTTTTTTTGTGAATTTTCCCTTTTTTTTCTCTCCCACTCGTCCAAGACCTCCCTCAAAATGAAGCTAAAATTGTGTTGTTTTAAAGAGATAAGTTTGAGGGAAAAGCCATCAAGTCAAAGTTTGAATCCTAGGGTGACAAGTGGTGATTTCTTGGCCATTAGCTAACAAAAATCTCCTTAATTGCTTTCTAACTCCTCCACTTAATTTAGTCTCCAATTAACAACCAACACATCCTATTTTCTTGGCAATTAAACCGTGCAAGAAGTTCTCACTAATTCTAGAGTTCAATCCTTAATCAAGTATAATCAAACGAAATGAATGCACTTAGGGGAAAACATGTCACTAATGCACTAAAGAAATTTATATGCACTTAAATGAGTTAAATGGTAATGTATATATGGAATTTCTAGGGTGAAATATATGCATGAAATTTCTAGGGTTCTCACAGAGACATGTGCAAGGAGGCAGCAGTGCATTGATGAATGCATTGGGGAAGATTATTCACAATTCCGTGAGACTGATAAGGCAAGAAACGATAAGGAGATTGGTGTCTTAGATCTGAATTATACTAGGGAAAAAGGTGATCACCGGAGTCGACAGAAGGGGAAGCACAAGAAATTTGGAGAGTGCGGGTAACCATTAATGATGAAGTATTGCGTCGACAAAAAAATGCAGATTAGTGATATAGATTGTGTTAATCAATGTGATTTGATTTTGTGTTATGTTTGTAGGTTGCGGGATGGGCACAATGCAAGGACATGTCCCAGCAGGAAGATTGCAAAGGAGACGGGTGGAAGGTGCCAAGTGAGGGGTAACAAGAGTCTGGACAACGATTCTCGATGCGTCTGCACATTATTTTATTGCTCGAAGCCTGGTATGCATGAAAGCATCTGTACGTGAACGAAGCTGGTGGTGAGGGGTTGGAGGTCAAGGGAACCTAGACAATACCGACATTGGAATTGGGAAATCGCAGGTAATCCGATATAGAATTGCTTGAATGATATTAATAGCAATGTTGAAATTATAACTGTTTAGTATTGTGTTCGTGATTGGGCTTTTGTACCTGCTGAATTTGATGAAGACATACGCTGAGGATGCATGAATGGATCATCTGGTAAGAAGGTGGGAACCCCAGTATGGATAACGATTAGTTGTGTGCCATGGAACTACGTAGAACCGCAATAAGCCTACATGTGTAGAAATTTGGAAGCATAATGCCAAATGGCCTTATTATGTATAATTAGGAGCAGATTGAGTGAATGTGGAAGATGTAATGCTGTGGTTTTGTGTCAAAGAATGGAAAATTTTGTTTGTAAAAAATAGCAAGTAGTAGGGTGTTTGATTCGTCTTTGAAAAAATGACTGAAGGCATTGACAATTAATTAAGAATTTGTGTCAATCAGGTGTTTAGCATGAACTGAAATAGCCTCGAACATCAGGTAGGAAAAAAGGTGTGGTGGCACCAACAAAGCCTATCTCAAACCGAATAGTTTGGTGGGTTGAGGAGAAACAAATACGTGTGTTAACTGGGTTGCTGATGGCTGAGTGATTGGGTGTCAGACATACACACATATGATTATATTTCGGAAAAGGGAAAATAAATTTATTTTTATTGATGCCCATGAACAAGATAGATTGAAGTATTTGGGCCGATGAAAAAATTTATCCACGATTAAATGAAGAAAGGGCCCATTACATAAAAGTGTCATCAAGGAACGAAGTTGTTTGGGCCTGACAAAATGCGGATTGCATAAAGGGCCCATTCAATAAGAGTGTGTTGAATGAAGTTGTTGGGCCGGAGAAAATGTGGATGCAAGAGTACAAAATTGAAGGGCCAATTTGTTGTCTGTCCATGAAAAATGATGCAGACTTGAAGCGGGAACGGTGTCGAGCATTCGAAATAGTTGTTAAACAAATTTTAAAGAAGCATAACAGTTGTTAAATCACCGTTGGGAACAACTGACAAATTTTCCCAGTACAAGCATGTAATACTACAGAATGACTACGACTAATCGACAGAGATAACGACCATATCACAGTTCTGCTATTGACACAAAGATTTTCCAACCAGAATAGCAGAAGCCAAATTGAACACAGCAGAATAGTGTGGATAGTTTGATCCACAACCAACGGGTTTGTCTCACGACACCCTGCCACTAGCAGCAGAACAATTTTTCAAGCGGCTGCTCCTCCTTGGTGTGGAATCTCGAAATCGTTCAATTGCACTTCATCCCTCGGGCCATGAACACGCCGGGGCAAAGGAACTTATGCTTTTTTTTTTCAAGGCCATCATTGTGTTTTTTTTGTCCTAACCATGCTCTCTAACGCCTTGTACCAACCTTTCCGGATTGAACATAACGAGTTGTAAAAAATGCAGTTTATTGAACAAATGATGTATCGGTTTCAACAAGATGTCTGATTACTTACCATGTTAGTTTGATTACTAAAAGAGCTCCACAACCGATATATCTAGGCGATTTTTTTAGTAACCACGGCAAAAGGCCCATGTATTAGCGAGTATGTCTTCAAACCAAGCTCGAGGAACCTATTGCATGAGAAATTAAAACCACTGCCAAGTGTGTATCACAAAAGAAGGAAAGAAAGATTTAATAAGAAGTGGGTAATGATGTAAACAGAATAAAGAGTAGTTCACAAAATGGTTAATTTATAGTGACTAATTCCATTACCGTGGTTTCAACATAGTCGCAATGGCAATCCCAAGGATTTCCCGCATAATATCGGTATGGGCTCTTCAATGGCTGAGCCATCTCTCTGTAGGCATGTAACAGTCCATGCAGGATAGTTAGGAGGGGGTCTGTATGGACACGGCATTTCAAAGATCATTCCAACTTCCTCTTGGTCCCATTGTCATGGACAAGACGCATACGAGATGTGATCCAACAAGGAGAGGGCGATTAATCGCCTACGCACGAACTCTAAATAGTCACAGAACTCAGGTTGAAGGGGGTGAAGTTTATGACATTCGATACCCGCAAATAACTCCTTGAAACTATGAAGAGGGATATCATTTGTATGGTTCATGTCCAAATGCAAGGGTTAGCGTACATTCTCACCACATCCAGACACCGCCACCTATTCTCTCACCCAAATAGTAGAACCTCCCAACCGACCATCGAAAGCAACAACCAGGCGTTAGATCGATGCACAACCTGAGTTCGGTTGGAATCTGGATCATTTTCCAGGCTGACCAGTTAATCTGTTAATGATATAATCAATGTAAGATAGTTAAAAAAATCATGAACACTGAAATATAAAAAGTATTGGCACCTAACCGTGTGGACTGATAGTTCATCGATAGCCTCCCGAAAATGGTTTATTTGGGACAGACCTCTCCTGACATTCCGATTCTGACTTCTCCACCTCCACATTTGTGGAAAGCAGCATGGCTCATTATGAACAAGTCTGTATGGCAGCAGTCTGAGAACTTCATACGACCATATCTGTTTAGCAAAGTTGGAACAAATTGAGAGATGCCGATAAAATGAATACTGAAATACAACTTTAAGAGATGCAGTAATGCATGACCTCCCAAACCAGGCTGAATCCTGCAATGCTCTTTGACTTGTTTCGTGAAATACAGACACATGTACAAAAGGACTAGCAGCTCCTCCCCACTGTACTCGCCTATTCTATCGATATCTTCAAGGGAAGGTAGGCAATGTAGATGGATAGTGTCTCCTGTGTTGGAGAATATTGTCCGCCAAGCACGATAAAATAAATGCTGAAAGTGTATTGGGCCACATTAGGTGGTGTTTGTCTCCTCAACTTGTTTCTCCCTAAACTGCTTGAAGATATTCAGGACTCAACCCCCACCGCGAATTGAGGCGTCCATCCAAGAGAGTTTACAATGTATCCCAACTTTTCCCGTATATTCCAATCCCACGGAATAGGCTTCCCCCAACTCGAATGCCAGTAATGCATGTGAAATCCGTTGGTGTGAGAGTCATTTCGCCGAATGGTAGGTGGAAGGTATTTGTGGTATCCCACCAGCATTCTACATGGCAGCCATCCCGTCCAACTGATGGGAGGAAATCAAGAAAGTAACCAAATTTGGCTTTGGCCACCTTCTCAACCACACAATCTCGTGAAGGCGTCCCCACCATTGAGAGATATCTGCGGTGGAACCCCGAGAGTATACGTGGAATTCCTTCTGCAAGTATTGTAAGTGAACCAAGGCAACACACCGCCAATGTTTTAATAGGAAACAAAACAAGGTATTTGCATAAATAGGTTTGAAAATCAAATTAACACCCATAAGTACACCCGTATGTCGGTTACTGAAAATCGAGATTCGGGAATGTAAGGTGAAAAATAACATGTGAACGGCTGAAATGATGACTACATAATCCAACATCAACCGTATGGCATTCATCGAATGAACAGTCAAATGTAAACACAGCAGTGATTATTAGAAGAGCAATAGGGGGATTTTGTATGCATTCATCGGGGTCAAATAGGCAATGAAATTGAAGTGTGGTGTGTGCCCTAATTTTGAATTTGACACGCGTAGGATGAATAAATTAAAAGTGCTTGTAATGGTAGCCATATAGCGTACTAGTCCTTGCCGGAAGCGCTCCGATAGGTGATTGTCCCGGTTTTGTAGCAATGGGTAAGCATCATTGTGGACCGCACGCGTACCCTCACATCCGGCCGAGTCAGCCGTCGCTTCAGCCTTTGCAGTTGGGCCGGGTGATTCTGAAGGGCTGCCGACGACTTTGGGTTGTGCGACCATTTTGTACAACGGATGGGCATGTCGATTCGGTTGGAAATCGCGGAGGTTGCGGGTGCTGTTGAACTTGAGTAGGAAAAATAGCGCATTCTCATCGCCTTTCAAAGACGCCGACAGAGGGCGCGGAGGTCATATTAGCGGTGACCTGTGGGAATGAAACGCATGCGTTTTGGCCAGTTTAACGGCCTCCCAGCAAATTATTTTGATGAATTTGTGCATGGACTGTACAACTAAGTGTTATGATAACCGATTGGGAGTGTAAAATTGGAATTGCTAATGTTATTATTTGGGGTATTCGAGAAATATGGTGGAATATCGATCTACCTGAATTTGAATAAGGTATCGCATTAACAATTAGGGATAATATCAGAAACCTCCCCTGAGATTTTTAATAATATCACTTGGCACCCCTATAGTTTTAAAAATATCACTCACCTCCCTTAGTAATTGTAAATGTACTATATAAACCTTCACTTGGTACATGATTTACATATCAAATAAATGGATGCCAAAGAAAAAGAATCAAAAGTTTTTTTTTTTTATTATTCTTTTTTTTTGGGGCAACTGTAACTAAAAAAATTTATGTTTTCTATTTGTTAATATTATGAATTGGGGTTTTCTATACTTGGTAAATTTCAATAATGACTAGAAACCCGGTTTCTTATAATATCACTTAGCTCCCTAGAGGTTTTGAACATCTCACTTACCTCCCTTGAATTGACATATCTTGTAACATTTTAGCACATTTGAAGATAATGCAAGAAAGATAAAACTTTAATTCGAATACTACATTTATATTATCCTATTTATGAAATCTATAATAACAACGAAAAATAAATTAAAGTCAAATGTTTTATAAGGTGAAA
The DNA here is from genome assembly GCA_013103745.1 of Gardenia jasminoides. Classification (NCBI taxonomy): domain Eukaryota; kingdom Viridiplantae; phylum Streptophyta; class Magnoliopsida; order Gentianales; family Rubiaceae; genus Gardenia; species Gardenia jasminoides. The sequence goes on from CM023095.1 coordinate 24,561,424, forward strand.
TTTTCTTGCTTTAAAACATTTATTTTAGTTGTATAGAAATGAGAAAAAATTACACTTTGAAAAATTACACAAATGGGTAAAATTTTATGTATAAAGAGATCAATTTGGTTTTCAATAAAAACTATATTATGTATTAAAACATATTTTTCAAAAAAGTTCGTGAGTCCCTTGTTTATAACATACATGAACATTTTCAAAATGTTAATTACTCACAAAAATCCTCCCAAATGATTGACGCTGACTAGATTTACATTATCAATGTCTTTTGCGATCTCAGCATGAGCTCAATGCAGATAAATATAAACTATTACTCGATAGTAATTTATTGTTCTTAATATACAAGTTTTACATTAAAAATTTTATTTGGGTTTGAATTTTTTGGTTAAATAGTTATTGAGAGCAAGGGTAGTAGTAGTTATTGAATTTGTGACATTGAGTAGGAATATTTAGTCTTGCCAAATTGATGAGGGAGGTGAGTGAGATTTTCAAAACCTTAGCGGAGCTAACTTTTGAAAACCTTAGGGGACCTTGAGTAGGAATATTTAGTCTTGTTGAAAGTAGATATGTGCGTAGTCGAAATTTGATAACACTTGCTAATATTATTTAACAAGTGCAATGTAGATATGTCTGTAATTATCACCGTACTTGTATGTTTTTAACAGCCTATTGTATACATGTAGTTACATTTAAGTATTGGATCCATGTTAGAAATTTATTGAATCTCTATCCACAATGTCAGAATATCGAGTAGAGTACTTAGCTCAGAGCCACCACCTTAAAGCAATAGGTGTACTCGGTGTAGTATTCAATTGCCACCCACACCTACTACCTATGCCATTGACCCTGAAAAATTACTAGTAATCACAATTAATACACTTGCAGTTCACGCTTATTTTCTTACTTGAATGTATGCCTAATTCTTATGAATTAAAATTTCATTAGTCGAACAATACAAGAAACTGTACCTTACCGAATGAAGCTAAGAATATAGACATTGCAAAGATCTATCTTCTGCTCAAATGAATATAGACATATTCCAACCATTCCCCAAAACCCCATTGGTATCAATTTAATCCTTTAGCCAATGTTTTCCGATAAACCATTTTTTTTATTTAATAATCATTTGTTGCAACTTATGACAGAGAAAATGAATTCCACTTCGTAACTTCTCATGCCTTTTAATGCCTTAACATGCCTTCGCAATTAGCATTGGAGGCCTGCTGATTCACCTTATCCTGTCATTTTTTGCAACTTATGACAAATGAAATCAATTGAAACTATCTTTTGATGCCTTCTAATTAGCATTCCAGCTTTAGTTACATTTAAAAATGCAATTACTATAGAAGGGTAATTCTGTCGTATAGGGGGCAAAGTGGAACAAATTAAAGATGTGTGGATAAAGATGTGAAAAATTAGAGATAGTTTAAGTGGATTTATTGCAATTAAGCCCCAAATTTGAAAATGCAATTGTTAAATAGGCGGGCATCTCCCCCAAATTTATTGCAATTAATCATTTGTTCAAACTTCGTTTCAAATGAATGGGCTACAGCAATAGGCGGGCATCTCCCCCACCAAAAATGAAATTTCGCGGGGTTAACTAGTTCAATCAATTCGGAATTGCTTCCACTTGCTATGTTTTCCTCGTATAGCAGATTCGGGAATTACGTATTTTTCCAAATTAAGGCATCCATAAATTATCGAAGCACAAACGTACTAATGCAATTGCAACTCTTGTAAGATAACGATTGATTTGTGATGCTAATCAGTTGCAAATTACATGTTAATTATCCAAGTGTTTTTATTTTATTTATGTTGAGTCAGAGTTTGTATGTCCGCATATTTGTAAACGATGAATTCCCCTGAAATCTGCTCACATTTGTAAAACAAGTCTTGACGATTTGTTTCGCTATATGGCTCCACACATACATGGGGGTCACAACAAACCCATAAAAATACCAGCTTCGTCTACTTATTATGATCAAAGATAGTTCAAAAAAAAAAAAAACACAAAATTGTAGCTAACATAAGCAGTTCTCATGATTGGGAAGCAGTTGAGTACGGTGGAGTATGTCCTATCACAGTACGTAATCTTTACAAAGACATTGAATGCCATTGACCATCGCAATGGGTACATACTTCACAAAATCATCGTTGCTCAATTCCATGTAGTCGGACAAATCGATCTAACATAAGCATTTCATCCTTATTTAATTGCTTAGCCACAAAGTTCCTCAACAATCAATGCCTCAAGGCAGCTTGAGTTTCGCGGAAACCTATGGAGTCTCCGCTCCATTTGCATCACCTCTTGTTGAGAGTATGAAGAATGACTGGGTCGTTTGAACCACATGCCCGTGATACATCAGCCGACACTGCTCTTGGCACACGAAGAGAATGGAACCGGCATAACACCTCCAAATCCACCCTCGTTCTCAGAAGTCGCGGACCATGGTGGTTCGTTCCTTGCACCACGCTTATCCGAACACTTCGATAAGCTCCACCGATAAAAAACATGTCCAGCTAGACCAATGGAATCCCTGGTGTTCAGAGAAGCATTTATAAATGGGCGTTTTCTTCCAAACAAAAGGTCACCATTGGGAGATGAGTATGAATCCACCTTCGGGTGGATTCAACTGTTTCTATTTCTACCCTACGGATGTCAAGATTCAACGCCTCATGCCTTCCATTCAACTTCCCACCACGTTCATTGTTGTTGAGTAAGGAGCAAAGACCGCCAAACCCACGAGCTCGTGTAGATAATTAGAATGGGACTAACTGGGTCCTGTGAGTGAAGATATCGTTAATAGTGTTAACAATGCACCGATCCGATCGAGGGGAGCAACTTGCGCTGGAATATGGTGTCTTGAGTGTTTCACCCGTTGGACAAAGTCGATAACGCATACGTTACCGTGTAGTCCTCCTGGGAAATTGACAAGTTCGGGGCAGATTTAATTGTGGGGACATACAATACCTGCCTAACATTAAAAGTCGCGTCCACTCTGCATATGAGGATGTCACACCTGCTTCTGCTTACCCATGACATGCCAGTACATTTTTTGCTGCATGCTTACGCATATTTCACATCGAAAGCATAGCTTTCGACTTCAGCAATGGCAAAAGGGTTTATCCTCTAGCCTAATATGGTAAGGCCAGGCTGCCATGTCAAGCTGATCTTTCGAAAGCTTCGTTCCCGTGAACGGATATTGAATAGATTCCCTCCATAATTTTCCCCGTTTTATTGGGTATAAATACAAGGGTCGGATTTTCTTATGTACACACATCTACCAACAGTCATTCAACCCCAACACCAATCACAAATTGCAAACATCAATCATGTCCACCGTCCCTATTCACACAACCGCTATATACGACATAGCAAGCCCAGACACAGTGACATTCAAGCAGATGGCGCACAATCCAAACAATTTGCTTAATTATACCTGGCTTATTGGAAAGGTAACAATGCAGATCACTCCACTTTGGGATTATGGTGCACCTCTGTCCGTCTTGGTGAAGTCATATTTCGGAGTTGGAAACTTTGACAACGAGGAAGCATTCAAAGCCAATGCATTGTGGCCTACTTCCGTTCCTCGCATGCTCCCCAAGCTTAAGTCATTCCAGATTGGCACAATGAATTGTCATGCCATAAGGCCAACACGATTTAAGAATTTGCACAAGTTACTTGACGAGACACACACCCCACATATGGGTACTGCGGTCCCGATGAGCATGGGACCCACCCAAGTACACAATACCAAATATCTAAACTCAAACCTGAAATGGAGGATACTAAGAGGAGGAAGTGGGGACGCTTACACAACTTGGTTTTTTTGGAACCGTGAATCATTGAGCATCACCTTCGGGGGTGCGGGAGAAGAAGATGACAACAGTAGCATTTACGTCACAATCAGGCGAAACTTCTATGAGGAATTTGTGGCTTCTGCAATTGCACATGCAAAGGAAAACCCACCTGCTCAAGGTTCCTCGACAACTTTGACGCTGTAATTGACCATAAAATATTGCCGGCATTCCAACCCATTCCCATTGTTGTTCCTACGCTTGTAGCGGGGTTCGTGGAGGAGCTCAACGTTTTATTTTAGCGATTATGTGTTGCTATGGCCGGGTTTACTGCCAGCCATAAAATAAACAGTAGCATTTACGTCACAATCAGGCGAAACTTCTATGAGGAATTTGTGGCTTCTGCAATTGCACATGCAAAGGAAAACCCACTCGTTGCCCTGACAACTTTGACGCTGTAATTGACCATAAAATATTGCCGGCATTCCAACCCATTCCCATTGTTGTTCCTACGTTTGGTAGCGGCCGGGTTCAGGGAGGGAGCTCAACGTTTTATTTTAGCGATTATGTGTTGCTATGGCCGGGTTTACTGCCAGCCATAAAATAAACATCGTGTTTAGTAATTAGATTAATTGTCCTTACTTACAGTCCAAGGTCCCTAATTCGTTGGACATCACGGTAATGCCTAGCCCCAAATGCATATGTCCAGTTAGGAGGGGAAACCTTGTATTGTACAAGCAAGTCTTGATGATATGTTGAATAAAAATTTTAAATAAGTTAAGTCGATAGATCTCCAAAAATTACCAAGGCATAAAAAGTCAAGGTCCTTAAATGTAAAATACATAACCGACATTTGCTGTAACATATTTTAATTTGTCATAATGAATGTGCTATCAATATTGGGTGTATGATTTTGGTCCGATATATCAAACTCCAACATAGCATGAGAGTAACACAATAAATTATATGAGTTAATTGTGTGGAAAAGTGTTTGTTAATTAGGTAACGAGTAAATAACTAGACACATCCATACTAATAGTAGAAGAGGAGCCAATTAAAGATCGCCGCCTATCAAGTCACGGCCATTTCCATACCCCGCTCATAGGTTACATTACGACACGTAAAAGGCGCTATTCACATCCAGATAATGGGATAAGCGTTGGTTGCACCATATACCGTCGTACGATGTTTTGCTCGGTTCCAACCGCCTGAATGTCAAACGTCAAAGATTCAGTGGTCAACATGACTGTGACGTACAAGCAAGTCTCTCTCGCTCGCGAGTGTTGATGCGGGTCCATTACGCTTTACGCTTTCACACCCATCATCCTCTACATAAGGGATTTCGAACCAACCCGGCCCATCATCAATTTTGAAACAAAGCCTCACCGTTTTTCCTCTTTCCATCTCTCCCTCCACTACACTTCTTCTTTCCAGCTCTCCCCCCACTCCACATCTAGTCTTCTTTCACCAAGTTTCCACGGTAGGCGCGGTAATGAACACCCTAAATCTCACCGACACAGCAATAACCAACACAACAGTTGAACATTGAAAAAAAAAAAAATTTCACTTACACATATTCACCGCGTGAAACCTACCCACTTCATCGATTTTCACACTTCACTCCTCTACAAGAGGCTGCTCGCCCACATCGCAAGCGATGTTCCGCTTTTTCCACCCGCCGAACCCAGGATCCACTCGGACTTATTTACCACTCCATCAAATGCCCACAATGCGACACCTGGGCAGTCATTAGGGTCACAAGTTCCGGTGACCACCGGGGAATGTTGCACTACAGGTGCGCGTCGCACGGATTCATAGCATGATGCAACCCCATTGCCAGAGATGAAGAAGACGAAGTAACCTCACTACAGCCCCCAATGGATGGACGAGACGTCACCCCCCATCTTCCTGCCATCTACAAATTGCTGTGGATAATCTTGGCTGTTCAAGTTCTACAAATAATTGCTCGGCTTTGCTGAGCATTCACTAAGTTCCTAGCCCCCATTGATTGCATCTTGTCTGTTGGATTGAAGGTGTCCTACAAAGTTCTTAGCCGGTACTGTTCTGCAAAAAGATAAACTACCCATGTTTTTTTTTTAGGTTCTGTACAAAAATTTCCATTTTTTTTGTTCCTACTATGTATGCATATTTGCCTATGCCCGCCATTCAATTTTTTTTGTTGGTGTCTTGCATTGATTAAACGGTCCAAATTTTGTATAACATTAAGCCCAACTCAACGTGTCACGCACGGCCCATTAGTAATACGGACTTGCTAGTCGATTCTTTCTAAAGTCCAGAACGTTCTGCTCACCATCGTTAACTGCAGCCACAATTGGGCTGTCATGTACAAAAAAATTCTTTCAGATTCTGCCAACCCTTTTACTTTGGCCCTTAACGGTACACCATATACCTCCCCCCATCTGTCCAAATAAAATAAACCTATTTCTATTTCAGGCTTCATTCTCAGTACATAAACCCTCGTGGTCCACCCAAACAAAATTCATTCTAGCCGACGTCGCCCTATTATTCCGCCTCCGTCGGACTGCCACGGTGACTCTTCGTCCATTCGTCCACCCTACTCAGAACCGCACATTTCGCTGAGTTGCTTTCTTCTTCAAATATTTCTGGCAATTGTTTCCTTGGTGTGTGAATCAAACTCAGAAACAAACAAAAGAAATAAATAAAATACAGTAATACATAAAAACTCCGTTTCACTTGAATTTTTCTGCACAACACCCATTTGGCAGATTACAACTATTGGGAAGTCGAAATAATGCCAATCATTACCTCACATAGCTCCTCCACTTCCGCCCACATCGCCACAATAGTCCATGAATTTCAACACGTACACCCCGCAATCATATCTGCTCACAAATTAAATTTAGTCAGCCGATGGTTGTACACTCACATGCATTTTTTTTTATACTTTCTTATCTAATCACAGCTAACATGCCATATCTATTGCAAATCAGACAAAAACTAAAACTAAATGTTCCCCTGTCTTCAATCTATGTGGAAGCCTTCGTTTGCTTACCCATTGTCTTGCCGGGGGCATCCAGGGTAAAACATATATTCGAACAATTCCAGGTTCCCCTTGTATGTCCCTGCAAATCCTATCCTGAGGGCTTCATCCAGTTTCTTGCACTAAGAAACACCACACCATAATGTTATGTTCCAATTGGTAACATTAATTAATCAACGACACAAGCTAAATGAATCTTTAGATAGGTTTTTTTTCAACTTACCACTGTCCTAACAGGGCCTAGCCTAATCTCATCCTTTGCTTCATCTCCACGCATTGAGTCAAACAGAGTAACCTTGCAGTTCATCATGTCGACCGCAAAGAGGTACCAATGATCGTCATGCCAAATTGGGCTGCATATCTACTCCACTCGACACACTATCTTTTCCATTAAACTGTCCCACTTTCATCGAATTTTCAAAGAACTTTATTGTTCAATTACATTACCTTCTCACACTCCGTGATCGGCCCACCAAACTTATCATCGCTCAGGTAATTACGCCACAACTGTCCACCGATCATCTTTCCAGGCAGAATCATTATCTGACAGTATGTACAGTATATTATTATTATTAATGCATCTACTGCTCTTCCACTCATTTGAATAAAGAAATAAAAAATTTATACTTTTTTCCCAACCTGCGCTAGAGGTAGCAGGTACCATACGCTATATGGCTCACTCGATCGTTTCCTTCTCCCTTGAGCAGTTTTCACTGCAGCATAGCAGCTTACCACCTACATACAATTCATGCATTATACACTTTTACGACAAAACTTACTTGGCAATGGAGATTACTCTACTTTGTTTGAACACTTACACAGTAGCAAAGCCAGCTTCTCGGTCTCAAGGTTATCATTGCCTTCCAGTACATTTCTTCCTCCCCAATCCGTACAACAACCTCCCTACACCACCTCACCAAATACAACACATGTGCTATTATATACATTCCAATTTCTTTTCTTCACTAAACACACACATAACCACATTCACATGCAACTGTAGCATAAGAACTTACCCTAAATCCTTCCTACCATCTAACAGCCAGGTCAACAATCGTCTGCTGCTATCATGACACTGTTTGATGTCCACCTCCTGCAATTTCCAAGCCTTTGCTTACTGCATTCTTCGGTCAATAGCAATAACTACATTCACATTCTGTTATGAATTCCTTACCCTATCATCGGCATCCTCGTCTCTTGCCTTTGATGTGCATTGTTGCAAACTGTATTCGAACTAACAAAGATTCTGATTACATTTTTTGTCATATCTTGCATTTACTACTTTAACTTACATTACCTACTATACCTATCAGCCATAATTTTTCTCATAATTTACGCTTTTTTTTTTTCTACCCGTTCTTCCCTTGTAACCACTCCTCCTTCACCCCCCTCATTTTGCAACACATAGTTCTTTTCCCTCAGATAGTTCGTAGACCGCCTCACAATCCTAGACTCATTAGCTTTTTCCTTCGCCAACCTACAAGACCTTCTCCTTGGGTTCTTTTCACACTCTTGTTCACTTTCATAGGCAACACTTGTTTGGGAGTCCTGGTTCCACCTTTACTATGCCAATGGCCTTTGAACTTCGCTTATCGCTTTGACGCTTATATTACCAATTGTAAGCTCGATAGACTTTTTCATCCTCTTTCGCTGTCCAAAGTTACCCCTACGCTCAATTCAGTTCGCTTTATCGCTTTCATCATCTTGCAATCTTGTTTTACAAACGATGCCTGTGCTTCTTCCGGACTATTCTTCGATTTCTCTAGACTACCAAGCTTTTCGTTTTGTGCATCTACCTTTTTCTCCAGTGCTGCTATCCTTTCTTGCATCATTATGTTCTGTTTTTGACACTTCACCACCATTGCCGACAGACCTCCCACCTTTTCTAATAAATCTGACAGTGCAGTCTTCCAGCTCTGCAACACATCATCCTCCACTTTCCTACAATTGGGACTTTTGTCTCCCTGCCAAAAAAAAAAGGAGGTCCATTACTATCACCCTATTACATTACCCCACTGCCTTTGCAATTCAAACCACGTGTTATTTCTTACCTCTAGAACACATGATCCTTTCAGTAGTTCCCCTCCGCTTGATTCTTCTTTCATTGCCTCTTCCTCTTGTCCTCCAAAACTTGCCTTCGCTGTTTGGTTCGAGCCTAGAATGCTTCCATGCGTTCCCTTCCATTGATACAACTATTTTAGATATCTTACAAGTACTTCACACATTCACCAACTATTTAAATGTAAGCAATTGCCGTTACACTTCACTGACATAATTTCAAGTAATAAGACATAATTTGACATATATTATATGGCTTCCATCTACGTAGCTTCCTCTTCCTCTCCCTTCTGCGCTTTCGCCTTCATTCTTTAGGTCTTCATTGTCCGCTTCACACCATCTGCCGTCGTCTTCCTCAGTCACCACACCCAAGTAAGCATCCTAACCAACCAATTCCCATTTCAATTAATTAATTTTTCACTGCACATTTCCCACCCTGTCAATTCTGCTATTCTATTTCTTACCGCATGCCTCCGTGGTTGCAGAACGCCTCTTCCTCTGCTCCCTGCAACTCCTCCTCCTACTACATCATGAGGTTTCCCTCAGGTCCATCTTCACTTCTTCTTCCATTCCCTCCATGCTCTCGTATTGCCCATCACTTTTCTCGTTACCCATTGCCTCCTCTTCAATTACCTGAAAAGAGCATTTCAAGTTATTAGCAAAAAACCCACTACACACTTCTTTCGAGCGAGGCAGGTCAATTCCCATGCTAGCTTCGTTCCATCATTTTCACAAACACCATGGCTGCAATGCCTTACCAAGCGCACTTTACCGATCCACGGCCACACTTACCGCTAAATGTGTCCTAAGCTACCCTCCCACAATCAAGTATTACATCTTTCGCCGCTCTTGCAGAAGAACCGGCTTAAAGACTTCTTTCTACATCCCTCTGTTCATGAATTGCCTCAACTTTCTCTCGCTAAAACTAGATTCCTTTACACCAATCTAATCTCATTGTTCTCCTTCGTCTCTTACAAATCACCTAACCTATCGATTCCCACCTATTTTATCTCTCCATCCGTACTACTATTTTTCCCAACTTCAGTCGTATGACAACCGACGGCGCCTCTGTGTGTTCCTTTTCGTTTTCCTGCTTTTACATTCTAACCCGCTTACCTATTTTGACTTTACCTGCTGTCCCGGTTGCCTGTTACTTGACCCAATGTCGTGTCACATCCCATCAATTCTGCATGTGCTTTATAGCACCTGCTTTATAGCACCACAGAAAGACCCTTGTGAACATAAAACGACAGAGTTTCATAGTAATGAATATGACATAACATAAAGTGTTTAAAGTTGAATAAGAAGATAGATGGTAACTAAAAACTTGTCAAGCTTATATTTCCCAAAAAAAAAAAAAACAAAGGTTTATGCTATTGAAAAAATGGAGAATTGGAAAATAAGTGTTTATAGACAACAACAGTTTGGCTAACTGGTGTCTAATGAGCACTCTTAAGAGAGATTTCAGGTGTTAAATTTTTGAAAAAGTGCAAATTATTTGTAAAAATGTCTAAAAACAAAGGTTGCATTAATTATAATTATGTGTATTAACATAATAAATTAAGTGGAATATAGGTGCTAAGACAAAAAAAAAATTAAAGACTATCATAGAATCCTTTTAGAACCACACAATAAATAGAAAAGTATTAGTTAACACAAACTAGTGTGTATTTTCTCGTTCATCAATTTGTGTTAACTCACTCAAAAATTTTCTGTCTTTCTTTCTTTTTATTTTTTAAATAACCAATTGGATTCAATATGATATTCGAGAATGATTCTTTATTATTATAGAATATAGCTATATTCCATGCTATGCATAAAGATCTTCTACATTTTGAATAATTCTTTAACAGATAATCAATGCTTAGATTTTTTTATATTAAAATTAAGAAAAATTAAGAGCAATAGAGTAGACATCACAATTGAAATAAAAAACTAACGTTTGCAATTATAACCGTTTCAACTATAATATAAGCAATGCAACTCTTTTCCCTCTTGTGTTCATCAATTTTGAGGTGTCCAATATTTCAAATAAGTTAAGCGGATGTTGACTTTATGACTATTAGTGTTAAGGGGCACCCAATATGTGTGCAATTAGGGAACAATTAAAATGAATCAATTTTTGTGATATTAGTTGTTACATAAAAATTTTATAAAATTTCATGAAAGAACTTTGTTTTATATGGTTATAGTAATTTGGTAGTTACAATACTTAGAATGGTCATGAATAGCTATATTAATAAAATATGATTAGATGGTTAGAATAAAAATCAATTTATAAGGGTGAAATTAGAAATTTAAACGTTGACAAAAAGTGCTTAGCCAATTACCATGAGGCATTATATATTTTATGGATGTATGGATACCAATTTTCTATCAAGGCTGATATTAGAAGTGAGAATCAATTAGTTAATCGCTAATGTAATTGACTTTTACCCTCCTAAACTTCTTATTGAAATTGAAATCGACTCTATTTTCACCAAATTTAAATCAAATTGAATTAAAATCAGAAATTGATTAACTAATTTTGTCCACTTTCATATCTCAAAGCTATATCATGTAATTATTTATTAATAAATTGTATATTGTCTGAAAGCACACCTATGTAATGAAAGTAATGGACATTACTATTACTTTATCAATACTAACTTTGAATTATGTAATTTTTTTGTTTATGCATTAATGAAAAGGTGTTAATAAACTTATTCATAATTGATGAGATAGTCAATAATCAAATAAAAAATCAATGTATATATCTATAATTAGTTTTAAGCTGTGTCATAGGACGTATAAATCTTAAGGCATAAGAAATTAAGAATACACAACATAAATATTATTTGTGGAAAAATTGAATTTTGTTTTTCGATTAAAATTGAAGTCAAATTCACTAAGATCGATTTCGATCAAAATTCAATTGAAATCAAATTCATTGAAATTGATTCGCCAAGTTTAATTTAATTTGATCAAAAATTCGGTTAACAAATTTTAGGATCACCTGTATCTAACATGAATATTAATTGAAAGAGATTTGAGTCACAAAGTATCATGAATATATGGTAATCAAGTCTCAAAAACATGCTAGTTTTTAACAACATCTGTGTTAGTCGGCGTAATTCAATTAGGCAAACAATGACAAATGGCACTGTACTTCTAGTTCTCAATGCAGATCATGCCTGCTTCACTTGTTATTTAAGTTTCTTGATTTTTCAATTCCTAGTGTCAGGGGTTGGCTAGATTGACATACGAATGCCTATGCAACACTAGTTAAATCATACGCAAAAGGTATGAACTAAGCTAGTTCAGTCTTTTTTTTAAAGTATGCAGAATGCATGAAAGTGAGCTGTCAAACGTCCAGCCAAATGGTTTGGAGGCAAGAAGAAAAGCTCTTAGAGAACCTTAAAAAAAGCACTTGTATAGTTCTCAAACACTCTCGTTCGCAACAGTGATAAATGAAGATGTATTGCCCTATTTATAGGCATGCCTTCAACCCCTAAACTATTATAAAACACTCAACTAACAATCTATACAAGAATGAGACATAGAACATTCTCCAAACCTCTTGATTGTTCTACTACTGTAAACTCTACCAATGAGAACCTCTAGAAGGTTCTACACTATTCTAGACATAAGCTCACTTATGTACAGGTTCTACACTCTTCCACAAGGCTCATAAGAAGCTTAGGAGTTTCTGGAATGCCTTAAAAATGCTCTAAACATTTCTAAATACTTCTGCATATATATGAAACTCACAAAAGAAGCTCCCCACATTAGTCATAGCCTCTATGGTCATGTTTCCACTCCTTCCAAAAGACTGCATTTGTACTAGCAGTCCTACTTTTTTCCATTAGCACCCTTAGGTAGTAGTGCATGTCTGGACATGGTTGCAGGATGGATGTGTAGGCCAAGTCATCCTCCCCCACTCAAATTAGGCATGCTCCTCGATGCCTCTATATTACTCACACGCCTATTTGTCGTATTGACATATTAGACAGTAGCACACATAGGCACCCACATTGTCCCTTAAAATCGACCAATAATAGCACCATAGCACAACGGTTGATGTGTCATGTCTGCCAAGATGTCCCCCGGAGCGATCCAAGTAACATTCCTTATGAATATCTTGCCTTAAGTCCTCCTATGCTGATACGTAAATGCATGAGCAAGATGGTCCTGCCATGTTATTAGCCCATCCTCAAGCCAATACTTCTTTGCTTTGCCCCTTGCGGTCATCTCTTCGAACATTTCAACTTATGAATCCTTCTCAATCCCCTTCCTTATGCATTCAATGATCGGTCTCTTAGATGCACTTGCCATCAGAATTGTCATGCTCCTTTGCTCCTCAGGCTTGCTCATGCGTTCCACCCCTTGTTTGTGTAAGCTCCTTCCGGTTGGTCTCCTCGAGTGTTTCGGCCCTTGTACATCTCACGGACCTTGACTTCATCCCTTACGTCCTTATTTTCCTTGAGGAATTGTGATGCCTGATTGCTTGGTTTGGGCATAGAAAAATGCCCTTTTTGAGAATTGGTCACGGACATTGGCTCACCTTCTCGAGCTTCCCTATGGAGTTGTCACAAGTTCGAGTCCTCTATCAGCACATGTTAGCAAGGCAAGGCATCCAACATGGTGTTGTGCTTTGGCATCATGATTGAGTCCAAGTCTTCAATGAAGTACATTTTAAAGGCCATGTTATAATCATCTATAGGTGCAATAGAAAAGATTGCCATACCTTTCCATTTGACATGATCAGCACATCTGTCCCACAACCGTATCTAGACATGCTCTACTGCCTAAGAGTATTGATGAAAAACTTAGGATCAGTCATAGAAATGAAGTCTTTTGGAACAAGGGGAAACAAGGCCATAGAGACTATGGTTAACATGAGGAGCTTCTTTTGGGAGCATAATATGTATGTAGAAGTGTTTAGAAATATTTAGAGTGTTCTAGGGTGTTCTGAAAATCTTAGACTTTTTATGAGATTTGCGGAAGAGCATAGAGCTTGTACATAAGAGAACTTGTATCTAGAGTGTGGCGGCCCCACGTTTCCCAAGGCGAACCATAGGACCACCGCCGCCCCTCGCCAGACTCAAGTGCAATTACCTCTTAGGGTTTCAAACCAATATATTTTCAAATAGATCGACATAACTTGCTAACCAACATCCATTTTGAGTTCGACTCTCAACCTTACACAATAATTCAAAAGACAATTCTTATACATTATCTTCGACATCATAATAGAGTCAAATACACCCAACATTCAAAAGATTCAACCAGCTTGTACTCCTTCAGTACTTTCTTCAATACCTGGAAGTCCTGGGATGGGAAATATATGGGTGAGTTTCTAAACCCAGTGAGAGTCCCAAAACACATAGTATTAAGCACATGATTACAATAAGCTTGATAAACATTTAGGTCCCATGTGACTAGTTTCAAATATGGTAACATCCATTTAAGGAAAGTTGGGAAATAGTATATATATATATATATTTTTTTTCCGGTTGTGAAATTGTAACAATCGAGATGCTCATTGAGCCATTTAAACAGAAACGAGCATTAAATAACAATCACAATAATTTCTCAGAAGGAAAACAGAGTCAGAACTCGTCATTTTATTTCTTTCTCCTTCCTTTTCACCCAACTGGATCCGAACTAAACAAGGGGCGTGTACACTCGAGGTAACCTTGAACAGACCTGTGGTCGGGTCGACGCATTCACCAAGCCCCATCACGCCGCTCGAATAGGTCACTCACTGGTTTTGGGATCCCTACGCCAAGTGTCATGCAGCTTGACATGCACAAGCAATGTATGGTGGTTTAGTTTAATACTTTAGAGGCGTAGGGATAACTGACAATCAATTTCAACCTCAAGCCCCTTAGAGAGTGCACCAGCCTTTAGCGAGGGGCTCCTTGAAGGCCAGCCTCTTCACCTCAAGCCTCTAAAAGAAAACAAGTTTTATTGTTTTAAAACAAAACATACTAAACCACCTAAGCACGTTGAGTCAAATCAAGAAATAAACTCATTTTACATAAAACCCTAGTTTCAATCATTCAACGATAAATCACATTTAGAAACCAGTCATATAATAACAAGTAATACCTAACAACAAGGATCAAGTAGCAACAAATAGGAACCCTCACCTTAGATGGTCAAGGTTGAGTGGATGAGTCGAAGTCCTCGGTCTCAAAACCCTCGTTTATATTACCGTCGGTTCCTGAGGTACATAATTATTGTATTAATTATTAAAATCAATTTTGACCAATTCACTTCTTTTATGAAAATAAGAATATTTTTAGGTTTACCTCACGAGTCGATAGGGTGATAAAACGGTGGTTTGTATCTTGAAAATATAGGTCTTGATTAGATAGGTTAAAATGTGTGAGTTTCAAAAATCTGCATAATTAGGGTTGGAACAATTTTATTAGTTTAATGAACAAAACAATCTTTCGAGGCTTTGGATTTAAAACCAATTTGATTTTTGGTCTTTCATACTTAAAACAAGTTTTCGTACTAAAATCAAAATAGTACAAATTAGGGTTTTGGTTGACAATCACAATTTTGAAAATGGAATGCCATTTCGTTTTCATGGTCAAAACTAACCGCCATGGTTTCTTTCCAAATTCAAATCGGAAGTTTTCTTTTGCAAGTTGTATGATTTCAAAATTGTTGAAAACTAGATTCATAATTGTTTATTTCTCATAAAACAGCAACGCCAAGTCAATTTGGAAAATACTCAAATTTGGACATTCATTTTCAAACCACTGGTTTGTAAGTTTGATTTTCAGCGATGTTTGTTGGTTTGCCACGATGTATAGAAATGAGTTAAGGGGCGTATAAGGCACTGAAACGAAGCTCTTTGGGTCTAGTTTCGGATGCCACTGACGGCTCGTGATTTGGAGTTATAATTAGCGGGATATGAACATTTTATTTCAGTGTGGTTTTCGTAATTTTTTGTGAAATTTCTGCCATGTAGCCGTGTGGTTAAAGGTTTGGTTTGATTTTTCAGAATGATAAGCATAACTATTAGCACATCACACATTCATCTAACAATTCAAAAATCATGCACACCATTGAAATGAAATAATACGTGCAACTAGACGAATTTTGTTTCAAGCTGAAAACTATCAAACCCGATTCTCCCTTTTTGTTGTAATTTGTTTCATTCAAACTCAACTCTCAAGTCATTATATTCTCAGCCTTTAATTCGGACCGAGTAGGTCTCATGCAAGGGAAAAAATAATTTTAACCTTCAACAAGCAAATGAACGTGTTAAGTCCGGTTTGTTAAACAATCTATTCGTACAAGCTTTTAACTTAAACTTTCATAAACCAAGGGAAAGTTGGCACATGCAAAGACTGATTTCAGCATTTTAATAACCAAAAAGGGTTTCGGATAAGTAGGGCAAAATCCATCAGCTCACCACCATTCCAAACAGCAAGCAATCGAAGCTATTAATCCACAGCTAAGCACAAGAAAAGTTTCAACCAACAATTTTCAAGTTAGGAAGTCATTAAGAACCGGTCTTCTTCCTCTTATTTTTTTTTCTTTGTTGTAAAATCATCTTTCCATTCAAAACCAGTTTCAAGTCATTGCATATTTCAGTTTGAAGCCATCCGAGAGTGACTCATGCAAGGAAAATAAATATACAATTGTCAAAGGAGAAAATGAAGGATTCAAGCTCGGTTTAGTTAAAACATTTGCTCATGGAAACTTTTAACTAAGCCTCATCTATCGAAAGTGGAATATAGCACATGCATGAGTTGATTTTAACAAGTTATCAACGAGAGAAGCTTCGGATGGAATAGGGCAAAGCCCTTCAGCCCACCATTGTTCAAATAGCAACAAAAAAAATCAAGGTTACCAACAATAATCAAAACACAAGGAAAAGTCCGATTACATTTAACTATCATGCATGAAGTAACAACTAAACTTTCATTTGGCTTGGGGAGGCTTAGTGAAATCAAGAACAATGGCCTTTTTCTCGGTTAACCAGATTTCTAGCAATACAAAAGGATACAAAAATTGCCAAGACAAGCTTTTAAGCCAACCGGTACATGCATGGCGGTTTCATGACTCAAGATGATATATTTGAGAAGAGAACCATTTCTTCTAAGCTTAAAAGGATGAAAAGAATACCCTTACCTCCAACCGGTTTTTAAAACAGATGAACAAGTGGTGGTTGAGCTAGTCAAGTCCGGTTTCCAGCTACAAGAAAAGAAGCAAGCTAAGGATGGAAATGCTAGGCTGTGAAAGGAACTTTACAAGAAGCTAACAGCTTACCCTTTTTGCTTGATCAAGAATTGGATGAACAAGGGATGCTTGGGTTGAATCAAGTCTGGTTTGTAGCTCTTGCTTGTTCAAGGAATAGATGGAAGGAGACCAGCCGTGCTCTTCCAGATTTCAAGCTTGATTCCAGCAACTTGCAGCCAAGGTTAACTCTTGGTGCAAAGCTGGATTGGTCAAGAAAAGACAAGAAATGGAGGGAGAGAGGGAAAGCTCTCGGTTGAGAGCTTGAGAGAAAAATTTCTGGAGAAAAGGGAGAGAGTGTTTCGGGTGAAGCTTGAGGAAAGAAAATGCTGAGTGAAGGTAAGAGTGTTTGAGGGGATTTTCGGTTGAGGCTTGGAGAAAATACTGAAGTTGCTTGTTCAATTGAACAAAGCTTGGCTGAATGGAGTGCCAAATGTCATAGCTGCTCTCATGCATTGGGCATGGAGGGAGGTGGAATCATCATTAGCCTTGGCTAAGGTGATCTGAAATTCCTTGCTCCAAGTCCAATAAGCTGCCGGTTGGGAAAAAAAAATGGCATGCTTAAGCTACCAAATTTTCAGCTCAATCTTGACAAGTGTTAGCCGTGGGAATGGGGTGCAAGTGGGTGGCTGGTTTTGCTAAAATTTCTTGGGTTGAATTCGAAATTGAATTGGAGGGAAATGTGGGTTCAATTTGCTGGAATTGGTCCGGCTTTAACTGAAGTGAATCGGTTTTATTCGTGATCATGTCGGTTGAAATCAATGGAAGGAAAACCGTTGGAAATTGAAGAAGAGAAGAAACGCTTAGGGTTTTGTACACGCCATTGTCATAATTTCAAAATGATTTGTTTTAAGTATGGTTGGGCCTTAGTTTATTGAAATGATTTCATTACTTACTTGGCTATCGTTGAAAATCTTTCGTGGTTTTCAAAATGTTCATGATCATGCACATGAATTAATGAAATTACTAAAATCGCTCACGTAAGGTCTAAACAGAGGTAGAATTTAGTTACGCCCTCACAACCTCCCCACTTAAGAAATTTCATCCTCAAATTATTACCTCTTGTCATGTGAAGCTCGGGTATTTCTGGTTCATCTCTTCCTCCAGCTCCCACGTGGCTTTCTTCCAATCCATGATGTCGCCAAAGGACTTTCACCTGGGATTTGTCTCTTTCTTAAGACTTTAACCTTTCTCGTCTAGAATTTTCAAAGGTTTCTCTTGATAAGTCAACGATTCATCTAAGTCAACCCTAGGGTTGGTAGGACGGAGATGGATCCTTGTGATACTTTCTTAACCAAGACACGGAAGACATTATGAATTCTGGCTAAGCTTGCCGGAAGTCCAGCTGATACGCCACCTTTCCAACTCTTTTTGAAATTTTAAAGGGCCCTATAAACCTGGGTTTCAGCTTCTTTCCTTTTCCTGATTTGAGAATCCCCCTTAATGGTGTAACTCTTAGGAAAACTTCATCTCCAACTTGAAATTCCAAGTCCTTCCTTCTGTTGTCTGTAACTTTTCTGACGACTTTGGGCCACTTGAACCCTTTGACAAATTAACCTAACTTTCTCATATGCCGCTTCAACCCATGGTATTCTTTCGCACCCAAAATTTTCCTTTCACCTATTTCATCCCAAGATATTGAGATCTACATTTCCTTCCATATAATGCCTCATACGGAGCCATTTGAATTGAGGAATGGTAACTATTGTTGTAGGCAAATTCGACCAAAGTTAGATGCTGGTCCCAACCTCCAAAATCCATGATACATGCCCCTCAACATATCTTCCAAGGTTTGTATGGTCCGCTCCATTGTCCATCGGTTTGAGGGTGATAGGCAAGACTCGATTTAGCTTAGTCCCTAAGGCACTTTGTATCTGCTGCCAAAATCTAGAAGTGAAACGGGTCTCTATCCCATACAATACTTACCGCACCCCGTAATCTAACAATCTCATCCAAATAGATTTGAGCCGCTTTTTCCATCTTGTATTTCATGTTCACGTGTAGAAAATGGGCTGACTTAGTTAACCGATCTACTATGACCCAAATTGCATCATGACCTCGACGAAAGGGGTAACCCTGTAACAAAATCCATTGTGATTTGATCCCATTTCCATTCAGGTACTTCTAAGGGTTGCAGCAATCCTGAGGGTCTCTGGTGTTCAGATTTGACTTGCTGGCACGTAAGACATGACCTGTACAAACTGAGCTATGTCCCTTTTCATGTTATCCCACCAGTACAACTTCTTTACATCCTGATACATCTTGTTTCTTCCAGGATGAATGGTATACTTAGACCTGTGTGCTTCGCTATAATTTCCCTTTTAAATCCTCTTGGTCGTACTACTGCACGGTTTTGGTATCTTAAAATTCCATCTTCTCCCAATTTAAAATTGGGTAATCTTCCTTCCTTGACCTTATCTATCCATTTTGCACCAGTGGTTTTGGCTTGAGACTCCTGATGCGCTCGCTAGAGGAGAATTTAGAGTAATACTACCCAAAATCACTTTCAAGGTGCCAATTGGGCTCCAAGTACTAAGTTCTTCTAACATCTTCCATTCTTTAACCATTAGTCCCAAATTTGGACTTTCCTACCCGTGAGCATCTGCTACCTTATTGGCTTTTCCTGGATGGTACTTAATAGTACATTCATAATCTTCCAAAAATTCCATCCATCGCCGTTGTCTCAAGTTCAGCCCTTTGGGAAAATAAGTACTTAAGACTCGTGATCGGTATAAACCTCAAAACCACTCCATATAGATAGGCTCCATTTCTTCGAGAAAACACTATTGCTGCCGCTCTAGATCATGAGTTGGATAATTTTGCTCATGAGGTTTTAACTTTCTCGAGGCATAAGCCACTACTTTTCCAGCCCGCATTAAAACACATCCTAAACCTTCTTTGATGCATTGTACACCTGTAAAGCTATCCTCGCCATTTGGTAAGACCAACACAGGGCTTTGGTCGCACCCTTGAGCTCTTGGAAGCTATTCTCACATTTCACATCCCACACAAAACGGTTACTCTTTCGAGTCAGGTTGGTTAGAGGACTCGCAAGTTTAGAGAAGTCTGAATGAACCTTCGGTAGTATCCAAGCCCTAGGAAACTACGAACTTCCGCTGGTTCTTTTGGTTGTTTCCATTCTAACACTGCTTTTACTTTAGCTGGATCTACCGTAATGCCTTTCTCGGAGATTACATGACCTAGAAATGATACTTCCTCTAGCCAAAACTTGCACTTACTAAACTTAGCGCATAAATTGATGCTCCTTCGTGGTTTGCAAAACTAACCTCAAATGTTGATCGTGTTCTTCTTTGGACCTTGAATAGATCAAAATATCATCTATGAAGATCACCACGAATTGATCTAAATAAGACTTGAAAACACGATGCATTAAATCCATAAATGCTGCCGGGGCATTAGTTAGTCCAAATGGCATAACCAAAAACTCATAATGCCCATATCTGGAATTGAAGGCTGTTTTTGGAACGTCTTCCTCCCTGATCCTTAACTGGTAATAGCCTTGTTTGAGATCAATCTTAGAAAATACTACGGCACCTTGCAGCTGATCGAACAATTCATCAATGTGGGGTAAGGGATACTTATTCTTAATAGTAACCTCGTTCAATCCTCGATAGTCTATGCAAAGTCAGAACCTCCATCTTTCTTTTCACGAACAACACCGGCTCCCCACCTGAGACTCACTCTAACTGATGAATCCTTTTTCTAACAAATCTTGTAACTGCAATTTTAATTCCTTGAGCTCAGCTGGCGCCATTCTGTAAGGAGTCTTAGAGATAGGTGCTGCCCCAGGGGTAAGTTCAATCTTAAATTCAATGTCTCTATCAGGGGGTAAGGATGTTAACTCCTCTGGGAATACTTCTGGATACTCGTTTACTATAGGCACATCTTCTAATCTTGACTTATCTTCTTGAGGGTTTATCAAAAATGCCAAGTATCCTCGAGCTCCTTTACTTAACAATTTTCTAGCTTGAATCCCTGAAATAAGAGCGGCAGAAGCTAAACCTTGTCTTGCATTAAATCTTAGAATAGGTTCTCCTGAATGTGAAATTCAACTACTTTCATTCTACAATCCAGTCATGAAGTCGGGCCACTATCCATCCCAGTATGACATCGTAACCTTTAATAGGTAGAGAAATTAGGTCCGCCAAAATTTTCCTTTCTCCTACCCACGCCTCACTCCTATAGACCTCATTCGCTGCCAAGCATGGATCCTTCAGAGTTTGTATTATCGATCAAAGGGTAAAAGATCGACTTAACATCAATAGCACACATAAAGTCGGATTTACTAACCAATGACTAGCACCGTGGATCAATTAAAATCTTAGCTAGTCTATGAAATAGAGAAATGGTACCTTCCACCACCCACCGGGTCGGGTACATTCTCACATCAGGGAGTAAATTCTGCCGTGTACCCTAGGTCGATTTCCTTTTCCTCATGGTTTAGGGTTTGGACCTTTGAATGTTGTGTTCCAGCCTTCGGGTCGACCGCGTGGCAATTGCTAATCATGTGCTCAGACTTCCACAAAGTTAGACATTTCCGCCTTTTCCAACAATCGCTCTCATGATGGTCTGTCTTACCACAATATCCACAAGGTGTATGGTTTGGTAGGTTTTGTCTTGGTTGAGATGGGCCACCCTTTTTGGCCCTTTCCCCTGTCCAGCTCACCTCCTCCAGACCCTTTTCCAATCTTCTGGGGCGGCTGATTTCCTCCTGGTCTCCCAGAACTACTACCAGTGGGGCTGCTCTTTTTCTGCTTTGAAAAGCTTTGACTTGAGCCTTGGTGTTCTCTACTCTAGAGCCTTTTCTAGAGCATCAAAAGTGAGCTCCCTGAAAGGCTTGCTAAAGCCTCTTGAATTTCTAGGTTTAGACCCTGGACAAAACGGCGTATCCTACGAGGTTCGGTGGCAATCAATTCCGGGGCAAACTTAGATAAGCGGGTAAATTGTGCTTCAGACTGCTACACCTCGGGTTCCAGAACCTTATAAACTGCGCTCTTCCGCTCTTTCTTGGACTAGGGAGGTAGGTATTTCTCATTAAATTCCCTAGTAAAGTTAACCCAGGTCCACGGGGTCTGGTTCCTAGCCCATTTCTCCCTAATAACATTCCACCAGCCCTTGCGGCACCTTCGAATTGAAAGACAGCAAAAGTCACCTGCCGTACTTCCGTGTAACCTAAAGTTCCAAAAATATTAATCATGCTCTCTAGCCATCGTTCGGCTAAATCTGGGTCGTGTCCTCCCGCAAACTTGGGAGGAGAGAACCTTTGAAATCTCTCCAAGGCTCTGTCTTCACCTAACTCCGGTCCTCTTTGGTCCATTGTCGGTCCTTGATTTTGTCGATCAGTCACACGTTCTAAAAGAGCTGTCATTCGGTTCAAGGCTCAGCCTATTTGATCTCTAGGTTGCTCCCCATGCTCCCGCTGAGATGGGCTGTAGATGCCTCTTCCTCACCCTGGTTTCGTGTTTGCCTAGTAGGCCTTCCTCTCCTTTTTCCTGTTCCTTCCATTTCCTTTACACACGTATAAGGTTTTCATTTATAGAGATGAATTATACACGATAAGGGAAAAGAAAATAATTGTAAACAACATCAATATACCAACACGACTTATTTTAATTTAAAACACCATCCAACAAGTTCTTAAACAAACACAACACAATAGTCATAACATTCACGGAAATTAGAAACATAACATCAATTCCATACAGTCATCCAAGTAGGAAACAAAAGGGAATCTCCACCGGGCAGTTAGCCTCAACCCAAACTCAAGGAGACATAGGAAAGTCAGGGTCCTCTGAGGGGTCACTCTCAGGGCTGTAAGTAGGAGAAGCCTCACGATCTCCTCGGGAACCATCTCCCTCAACATCTCCTGGAACTATCTCTCCAATACTAGAACGCTCTCCACCCTGATCCTCTGTATAAATCTCCAACATCTCCTCAATCATCGTCTCACAATCAGTCATGATGCCAGCGGTGCAATCTCGCACCGTGTTAGACAGTCGGAGGAACTGATTAGCCATCTCCTCGAAGTTCTCGGACCCTAGCACGTAACAGCTGGTTCTCGGTCCTCAATGTCTCTATCTCAAAGATTGGCCCTCCTCAACAAGACGAGCCAAAGTCTTCCTTTTCCTTATCCACAAAGACTACATGGTTAGGGTAGGCATAGTCTCTCAAACAGCTACATGGGTTGGTCTTGGAAGTTAGGACTCCAATGGAGTGGCTCCAATCATCTGATATCGCACTAAAGGCAAAGGCATCCTAGGTGGGGCATTGTTACCATCAGCTCCATTTCCAGCCATAACCTACAACCACAATCAACTTTATGTGAGTTCCAAATATACCTGTAATTTCACTATCGCTTTCTAACCTAACAAAGCCAGGACCTCATAACCTCACAGGCCTATTTTCTAACCTAGGCTCTGATACCACCAAATGTGGCGGCCCCACGTTTCCCAAGGCGAACCATAGGACCAGCGCCGCCCAACTCTCGCCAGACTCAAGCAAATTACCTTGTTAGGGTTTCAAACCAATATATTTTCAAATAGATCGACATAACTTGCTAACCAACATCCATTTTGAGTTCAACTCTCAACCTTACACAATAATTCAAAAGACAATTCTTATACATTATCTTCGACATCATAATAGAGTCAAATACACCCAACATTCAAAAGATTCAACCAGCTTGTACCTTCAAGATTTCTTCAATACAGGAAGTCCTGGATGGGAAATATATGGGGTGAGTTTCTAAACCCAAGTGAGAGTCCCAAAACACATAGCAATTAAGCACATGATTACAATAAGCTTGATAAACATTTAGGTCCCATTGTGACTAGTTTCAAATATGGTAACATCCATTTAAGGAAAGTTGAAATAGTATATATATATATATATATATATAAATATATTTTATTTTTTTTCCAGGTTGTGAAATTGTAACAATCGAGATGCTCATTGAGCCATTTAAACAGAAACGAGCATTAAATAACAATCACAATAATATTCTCAGAAGGAAAATGAGTCTCAGAACTCGTCATTTTATTTCTTTCTCCTTCCTTTTCACCCAACTCGATCCAACTAAACAAGTATGTACACTGAGGTAACCTTGAACAGACCTGGGTCGGTCGACGCATCTCGACCAAGCCCCACCGCTGCTCGAATAGGCCGACTCGCCTGGTTTGGGATCCCTACGGCCAACGTCATGCACAGCTTGACATGCACAAGCACGGTATGGTGGTTTAGTTTAATACTTTAGAGGAGGGATAACCGACAATCAATTTCAACCTCAAGCCCCTTAGAGAGTGCACCAGCCTTTAGGCGAGGGGCCTTGAAGGCCAGCCTCTTCACCTCAAGCCTCAAAAGAAAACAAGTTTTATTGTTTTAAAACAAAACATACTAAACCACCTAAGCACGTTGAGTCAAATCAAGAAATAAACTCATTTTACATAAAACCCTAGTTTCAATCATTCAACGATAAATCACATTTAGAAACCAGTCATATAATAACAAGTAATACCTAACAACAAGGATCAAGTAGCAACAAATAGGAACCCTCACCTTAGATGGTCAAGGTTGAGTGGATGAGTCGAAGTCCTGGTCTCAAAACCCTCGCTTATATTACCGTGGTTCCCCGAGGTACATAATTATTGTATTAATTATTAAAATCAATTTTGACCAATTCACTTCTTTTATGAAAATAAGAATATTTTTAGGTTTACCTCACGAAGTCGATAAGGTGATAAAACGGTGGTTTGTATCTTGAAAATATAGGTCTTGATTAGATAGGTTAAAATGTGTGAGTTTCAAAAATCTGCATAATTAACAATTAGGGTTGGAACAATTTTATTAGTTTAATGAACAAAACAATCTTTCGAGGTTTTGATTTAAAACCAATTTGATTTTTGGTCTTCATACTTAAAACAAGTTTTCACTAAAATCAAAATAGTACAAATTAGGGTTTTGGTTGACAATCACAATTTTGAAAATGGAATGCCATTTCGCTTTCATGGTCAAAACTAACCGCCATGGTTTCTTTCCAAATTCAAATCGGAAGTTTTCTTTTGCAAGTTGTATGATTTCAAAATTGTTGAAAACTAGATTCATAATTGTTTATTTCCTCATAAACAGCAACGCCAAGTCAATTTGGAAAATACTCAAATTTGGACATTCATTTTCAAAC
This sequence comes from Gardenia jasminoides, assembly GCA_013103745.1. Taxonomy (NCBI): domain Eukaryota; kingdom Viridiplantae; phylum Streptophyta; class Magnoliopsida; order Gentianales; family Rubiaceae; genus Gardenia; species Gardenia jasminoides. The sequence continues at coordinate 24,586,737 of CM023095.1, forward strand.
CACTGGTTTGCAAGTTTGATTTTCAGCGATGTTTGTTGGTTTGCTAACATGTATAGAAAATGAGTTATATGATAAGGCACTGAAACGAAGCTCTTTGGTCTAGTTTCTGCCACCGACTGCGGATTTGGAGTTATAATTAGCTGGATATGAACATTTTATTTCAGTGTGGTTTTGCCCACCGATTTCTTAGAAAAATGTGGTTTGTAATTTTGTTGAAATTTCAGCCATGTAGCATGGTTAAAGGTTTGGTTTGATTTTTTCAGAATGATAAGCATAACTATTAGCACATCACACATTCATCTAACAATTCAAAAATCATGCACACCATTGAAATGAAATAATACGTGCAACTAGACGAATTTTGTTTCAAGCTGAAAACTATCAAACCCGATTCTCCCTTTTTGTTGTAATTTGTTTCATTCAAAACTCAACTCTCAAGTCATTATATTCTCAGCCTTTAATTCGGACCGAGTAGGTCTCATGCAAGGGAAAAAAATAATTTTAACCTTCAACAAGCAAATGAACGTGTTAAGTCCGGTTTGTTAAACAATCTATTCGTACAAGCTTTTAACTTAAACTTTCATAAACCAAGGGAAAGTTGGCACATGCAAAGACTGATTCCAGCATTTTAATAACCAAAAAGGGTTTCGATAAGTAGGCAAAATCCATCAGCTCACCACCATTCCAAACAGCAAGCAATCAAGCTATTAATCCACAATAAGCACAAGAAAAGTTTCAACCAACAATTTTCAAGTTAGGAAGTCATTAAGAACCGGTCTTCTTCCTCTTATTTTTTTTTTCTTTGTTGTAAAATCATCTTTCCATTCAAAAACCAAGTTTCAAGTCATTGCATATTTCAGTTTGAAGCCATCCGAGAGTGACTCATGCAAGGAAAATAAATATACAATTGTCAAAGGAGAAAATGAAGGATTCAAGCTCGGTTTAGTTAAAACATTTGCTCATGGAAACTTTGAACTAAGCCTCATCTATCGAGTGGAATATAGCACATGCATGAGTTGATTTTAACAAGTTATCAACGAGAGAAGCTTCGGATGGAATAGGGCAAAGCCCTTCAGCCCACCATTGTTCAAATAGCAACAAAAAAAATCGAGGTTACCAACAATAATCAAAACACAAGGAAAAGTCCGATTACATTTAACTATCATGCATGAAGTAACAACTAAACTTTCATTTGGCTTGGGGAGGCTTAGTGAAATCAAGAACAATGGCCTTTTTCTCGGTTAACCAGATTTCTAGCAATACAAAAGGATACAAAAATTGCCAAGACAAGCTTTTAAGCCAACCGGTACATGCATGGCAGTTTCATGACTCAAGATGATATATTTGAGAAGAGAACCATTTCTTCTAAGCTTAAAAGGATGAAAAGAATACCCTTACCTCCAACCGGTTTTTAAAACAGATGAACAAGTGGTGGTTGAGCTAGTCAAGTCCGGTTTCCAGCTACAAGAAAAGAAGCAAGCTAAGGATGGAAATGCTAGGCTGTGAAAGGAACTTTACAAGAAGCTAACAGCTTACCCTTTTTGCTTGATCAAGAATTGGATGAACAAGGGATGCTTGGGTTGAATCAAGTCTGGTTTGTAGCTCTTGCTTGTTCAAGGAATAGATGGAAGGAGACCAGCCGTGCTCTTCCAGATTTCAAGCTTGATTCCAGCAACTTGCAGCCAAGGTTAACTCTTGGTGCAAAGCTGGATTGGTCAAGAAAAGACAAGAAATGGAGGGAGAGAGGGAAAGCTCTCGGTTGAGAGCTTGAGAGAAAAATTTCTGGAGAAAAGGGAGAGAGTGTTTCGGTGAAGCTTGAGGAAAGAAAATGCTGAGTGAAGGTAAGAGTGTTTGAGGGGATTTTCGGTTGAGGCTTGGAGAAAATACTGAAGTTGCTTGTTCAATTGAACAAAGCTTGGCTGAATGGAGTGCCAAATGTCATAGCTGCTCTCATGCATTGGGCATGGAGGGAGGTGGAATCATCATTAGCCTTGGCTAAGGTGATCTGAAATTCCTTGCTCCAAGTCCAATAAGCTGCGGTTGGGAAAAAAATGGCATGCTTGCTACCAAATTTTCAGCTCAATCTTGACAAGTGTTAGCCGTAGGAATGGGGTGCAAGTGGGTGGCTGGTTTTGCTAAAATTTCTTGGGTTGAATTCGAAATTGAATTGGAGGGAAATGTGGGTTCAATTTGCTGGAATTGGTCCGCTTTAACTGAAGTGAATCGGTTTTATTCTGCGGATCATGTCGGTTGAAATCAATGGAAGGAAAACCGTTGGAAATTGGAAGAAGAGAAGAAACGCTTAGGGTTTTGCACACGCTATTGTCATAATTTCAAAATGATTTGTTTTAAGTATGGTTGGGCCTTAGTTTATTGAAATGATTTCAATTACTTACTTGGGCTATCGTTGAAAATCTTTTCGTGGGTTTTCAAAATGTTCATGATCATGCACATGAATTAATGAAATTACGAAAATCGTTCACAGAAGGTCTAAACAGGAGGTAGAATTTAGTTACGGCCCTCACATAGAGTAGTACAGAACCTTCTAGAGGTTCTCATTAGTGGAGCTTAGAGTAGTAGAATATTCAAGAGACTTGGAGAGTGTTCTAAACCTCATTATTTTATAACTTGCTGGTAGAGTGTTTTAAAATAGTCTACAAGCTTAAGACTTTAGACTATTGTGAATTGATGTGTTTAAGACCAATACAAGTGCTTTCTTCCAAGTTCTCCAAAATCTTTCCTTCTTGCCTCCAAACCATTTGGTTGGGCACTCGATTGTTTGTGTTTGCACATTCTGTGCACGCTAATGAGAAGGTTGAACTAACTAAGTTCATAATTTTGTGTACGACTTTGCCAATACAGCATTGGCATTTGTGTGTATCAATTTAGCCAACTTATGACAAGTGGTATCAGGACTTGATACCAAGGTTTGAGTGAAGTGGTCAAGTCGACATGGCTAGAACTGCATCAAATGCCTCTAACCTACAAGCTGAATAAGAGCACGTCCTAAGAGAGCCAGAGATGGCTACTTGTGGCAAAGGCCAAAGGGACAAATCCCTGGTGCAAGAGTCGATAGCTGTATTCGGAAAAAGGCTAGCAAGATGGAACTAACGCAATGGACCATCACCACTGTTGGGAGGTGTTGGACCAATGCATCATGCAACTTGATAAGGATGAGTTGAGATGGGAGATGCAACTTGATCTAATTTGGGCCATGGATGAGTTGTGCCAAGAGAATGAAGCCTTGAGGCTATAGGTGGTGCCTCTCCGTAAAGAGGTCACTATGCTCAAGGAGTTTGTGGTGTTAAAGGCGCAACTAGCAAGGGGTGCTAATGTGCCGACTAGGGAAACATCAAGTGTTTAGGAGGAACTTGCGAAGCTGAGGGTCAAACTTTATGTATTTAGGCTACAAGGAGCAACAGTGCTGTTATGACTACACTGAGAGTATATGTGTTGCGACCCGAAGCTTATGGAGGAGAATGGAAAGCTCTAGACAAAGACAACTTTCTCTATGGGCTCCAACAATATTTCGATGCCCTTAACATCTTAGGGGATGATACCAAAATAAGGACAACTCCACTATACCTTAAGTATTTAGAATTAGTATGGTGGAAATATAGGTGCAATGATGTACGGATGGGTTCTGATGCCATCACAACTTGAGGCAAATTTAAGACTGACTGAAGGAGCAATTCCAACCAACTAACACAAAAGATGAAGTATGGGCTAAGCTTCATTGTATCTAGCATATAGAAGGCCATATTCGTCAGTACATGGATGAGTTTTAAAAGCTATCGCTCGAGATTACAGATATGAGCTCCAAGGATGCTCTCTTCACGTTCATGGACGGCCTACGACATTGGGCCAACATTGAGGTGAAACAAAGGGATCTATAAACTATAAGTGTAGTCATGGCCGTTGCCAGGAGACAGATTGAATTCCAACACAAGAAAGAGCGTGGGGACATTGAAAAAGAAAAAGGGTCTACTCAAGGCTCAAGTAGGGTAGACAGGGCAAAATCACATCTACTTTCAGATGGAGGAAATGAGAGCAAGCTTAGTGTGAGCAAGGATGGAAAATGGAAGAGCAACAAGCCCCTCAAGGAGTTTAGATGCTACATATATAAAGAGCCATCACATTATGCACGGGATTGTCCATACCAAAACAAGCTTGCTACCATAATTCAAGAATGATGCCAAGAAGAGGAACAATGGAGGATTGCTTGCATGTGACTCAATGCCAAAGTTGACGGTCAATGTAAAGGACGTATTTATGTGAATTTGACAATAGTTGGTCACAGAGCAATGGCTTTGATAGACATCAGTGTGGATTCCAGTTACATAAGGCAAGACATCGCACAAACAATGAGAATCACATGGGTTCAGATAAGAGGCAGTTTAAAGGCATGAACGGTGTATGAACGCCGCTCATAGGACTAGCCAAGATCATTCCTATTGAGTTGGGCAAATGGAAAGATGTGGCATTCTTCACTATTGCACCTATAAATGATTATAATGTGGTCTTTACAATGTATTTCATTGGTCATAGTGGTAAAGCACAACACCATGCTAGTTAGGTAATGCGAGAGGCCTTGCATTGTTATTATGTGCTAAGAGAGGGACTTGACTCTTGACAACTGTATGGGGAAGTTTGAGGGGACAAGCCAAAGTCCATGGCCAATAATCAAAAAGGGGATTCTTCTATGCCTAAACTTAGCATTGGCAATGAAGTCAAGGTCCATGAGACATGCAAGGACAAAATGCTCAAGGAACAACCAAAGGAGTTTCTACCAAGGCAAGGAATGGAACACACGAGCAAGCTTGAGAAGTAAATGAACATGAACGTTCCAATAGCAAGTGCATTTAAGAGACTGCTAACTAAAAGCACAATCGAGGGGTTTGAGAAGGATCCGCAAGACCAAGTGTTCAACGAGAGAGTCGTGAAAGGCAAAGCAAATAAGTATTGTCTAAAAAATAGGCTAATATACATGGCAAAACCATCCGACCCATGCATTTATGTACCGGCATCGGAAGGCTTAATGCAAGTCATCCTTAAGAAATATCACTCGGATCGCTATAGGGGACATCTTGGAGGACATAGCATGTTGATCCGGGTGTAATGGTGCTATTATTGACCGAATCTAAGGGGTAACATGGATATCTATGCACGCCATTGTCTAATATGTCAATACAATAAACGAGTGCACAAGTAATATAGAGGCATCAAGGATGATGCCTAATTCGACCAGGAGAGGATGACACGGTCCACACATCCAACCTGTGATTGTGTCTAGACATACACTACTACCTAAGGGTGCTTATGGAAAAAACTAGAACCGGTAGTGGAAATACAGTCTTTTGGAACAAGGGAAAACAAAGCCATAAAGGCTATGACGAATATGGGAAGCTTCTTTTGAGAGCTTAATATGTATGTAGACCTATTTAGAAATGTTTAAAGTGTTATTGGGCATTTTGAAGACCTCTAGGATTCTCACGAATCTTGTGGAAGAGTCTAGATTTTAAACATAAGGGAACTTGTGTCTAGAGTAGTAGACCTTCTAGAGGTTCTCATTGGTGTAGCTTAGAATAGTAGAACATTAAGAAAACATGGAGAGTGTTCTAGGCCTCATTCTTGTATATTTAGTTGGTAGAGTGTTTTACAATAGTCTAGGGGCTTAACGCTTGCTTATAAATAGGGCAATGCCTCTTCATTTGTAACTATTGTGAATTGGTGTGTTTAAGAGCAATACAAATGTTTTTTTTTTTTCCAAATTCTCTAAAAGCTTTCCTTCTTGCCTTCAAACCATTTGGTTGGGCAATCAACTATTTGCTTCCACACATTTCGTGCACGTCAAGGATAAGGCTGAACTAACTAAGCTCATACCTCTTGCACACGACTTTGCTAGTGTCACATGAGTATTTATGTGTCAATTTAACCAGCTTGTGACATATTCACCCATCTCCATGGGAACGTTCTTGGCTATACCCATGAGCAGTGTCCATACACTGTTCACGTTTTTGAACTACCCTTTTGTGAGAGCCCAAGTGATTCCCATCATTTGTGCAACGTCTTGCCTTATGTAGTTGATGTCCACACTAATGTCTATCAAAGTCATTGCTTTGTGCCTGGCTATTATGGAATCCATATACATATGTCCCTTATGTTGGTCATCTACTTTGATATTGACCTCGTTGAGTCATATGCACGTAACCTTTCATTACTCCTCTTCTTGGCACGATTCTTTTTTATGGCAACAAGCTTGTCTTGGTATGGACAATCCCTGACATAATATGATGTTTCGTTACATATATAGCACCTAAATTCATTGCAGGTCTTGTCACTCTTCTATTTTTCATCCTTACTCATACTAAACTTGCTATTGTTTCCTCTATCTAAATGTGGAGGTGACTTCACCCGACCTATCCCACTTGAATCTTGAGTAGACCCATTCCCTTTTCCATTGTCTTGATGCTCCTTCTTGCAATGGAATTCAATCAATCTCTCAACAACGACCATGGCTGCATTTATAGTTTGTGGATCCCTTCATTCCATCTCAATTTTTGCCCAAGACCATAGACCGTTAGTCAATATGAAGAGAGCATCCTTAGTGCTCATATCTGGAATCTCCAACAATAGCTTTGAAACCTCGTTGATATGCTCACAGATATGGCCTTCTCTATGTTAGAGATGATGAAGCTTATCCTGCTCTTCAACCTCTACATTAGCTAGTTAGAATTGCTTCTTTAGTTCGGCCTTGAATTTGCCCAAGTTGTGATGGCATCGAACCCCCTCTATACGTCATCGTACTTACGTCCCCACCATACTAGCATTGAATCCTTAAGGTATAGAGGAGCCATCTTCATTCTGGCATCAACCCCCAAGATGCTAAGGGTATTGAAGCACTGTTCGAGCCCACAAAAAAAGTTCTCTATGTCTCATGCTTTCCGTTCTCCGCTTTGCGCTTTGGGTCATGGCACGTCTACCCTCGGTGTGGCCACAACGGTACCAATTGCCCTTTGTAGCCTAAATATGACAAGTTCAGACCTCAGTTTCGATGTTCAACATTTCCTTAGTCGGCACACCAGTACGCTATGCTAGTTGCATATTTAACGCTTCAAGCTCCTCCTTGAGCATAGCAACCTCTTTGTAGAGAGACACCACCTCCACCCTCAAGGCTATGTTCTCTTGGTGCAACTCATCCACGGCCTGATTTAGAGCATATTGCACCTCTCCTCATAACTCTTATTCATCGAGTTGCATGATGCATTGATCCAACTTTTCCCCAATGATCATGATGGTTTGCTACAACTAGCTCCATCCTCATAAGCTTTTTCTCAAATGTAGCCATCGGCTCTTGCACCACAGATTTTTCTCTTGTTGCGCCCTTGCTACTGAGCCCTCTCCAGCTGGGACGGCTCTCATTTGGCTTGTGGATTAGAGGCACTTGATGTGGCGATGACCATGTTGACCTAATAGCTTCATTGAAACCTTGGTATCAATCTTTGATACCATTTGCCATGAGTTGGCTAGATTGACACACAAATATTTGTGTAGCAGTTGTTAAGTTGTAGACACAAGGCATGAACTAAATTAGTTCAGCCTTTTTGGTAAAATGCAATGTAATATGAAAGTTTAATGACGCACACCTAATCAAATGGTTTGAGGCAAGAAGGAAAGCTCTGTGAGAACTTGAAAGAACATACTTGTATTGCACTTAGATACTCTCATCCACAATATTTACAAAATAGAGAAAAATTGCCCTATTTATAAGCAAGTCTTAAGCTCTTAGACTATTCTAGAACACTCTACCAACAAGTTATACAAGAATGAGGTCTAGAACACTCTCCAAACCTCTTGAACATTCTATTACCGAACTATACCAATGAGAACCTCTAGAAGGTCTCTGATTACTCTAATCACAAGCCTCTTATATATAAGCTTTTGTGGTCTGCACAAGGCTCATGAGAAGTTCACCGGTTTCAATGTCTGTAATACTCTATACATTTCTACATGCATATTAAGCTCTCAAAAGAAACTCCTCACGAAAGCCATATCCTCTATGACCTTGTTCCAAAAGATTGCATTTCTACTACCAATCCTCATTTTTTCCATCAAGACTCTTCAAGAGCAGCACTCGACACCGCATGATGGATGTGCAAACCATGTTACTATGAACTCTAAATCATCTATTCTTTATTTAGCTTTTTGTATTATGCATATCATTTCATTTTGTCTGCCTACTAATTAATATCTCTTATTTGATATAAACCACATTTTCATTTATATCCTCTAAAAAATCACATCCATGGATTTTACCAATTCAAGACATGCAAATACAAAGGAATTAATGTGGGTTTTATGCTTTCTTTCGTGGAACTATTATGCCTACATATATTTAACATTAGTCTACTTATTTAATTGGATGTTTATTAAAATGCTCAATAATTTTTCAATATCAATTTTGAAAAATTGATATTGGTATGTAGTCATCTATCAATTGTATCCAATTTCAATTAAATTTAGTCATCTAATGTAGTCATATATGTGCAAAATGTATAAATGATCACCAAAATGAATGCTCCTGCATGCTTTGTTGTAACATCTTTACTAAACTTATAAATGGGTTATTTCATTCAAGAGTTTGTCATTTACCAAGAAAAATAAATATTCAGTATCAACACTATCTTATATAGATACCTAAATATAATCTTAACTTTTCTTTGTTCTACTAACTTCATTGTTGCAAAAGTTTGCTCATTTTTCATTGATCTTATCTGGGATAAGCTTTCTCCGTAGGGATGGCAATGAGAACAAAGGCGAGGGCTTCAATGGAGAGGAAATGCATACATAAGATATAAGATATAAATATAATATGCTATATGTAATATGAAATGAAGAATGTTATATTTTCTTGTGCTAATATAGTGTAATTTTTTTTTAATTTTTTGGTAAAATTTTGATGTATTAGTTTTTTTTTTTTGTTTTTTGTTATGGCATGTTGTTTATAAAAAAACAATAATTGATTTATAAAAAACAAATATAGAAAATGGATTCACAAGGTCAAAATAATTTTAAAATTTTCCAAATGTTAAATGTTTAATAAATCTATTATTAGTGTTATATATATATATATATATATATATTTAGACACACACATACACATATACATAATAGCTTATAGATGGGAGCACCCACAGGAGTGGGGATGGGGTGGTGTAACTATCAAGTGAGGGGGTGGATCGAAAGGGCTCCCCATCCCAAACCTACCTCTGCTGCTAATCCTATTCCCCATCTCTCACTTTCCCTCATTAGCCCAATAGTCATTTGTTTTTTCTTTCTTTTTCTTTCCTTTTTAACAATTGTTCCTTCTGTGTTAAATATCTTACATCCTCATACAATGCATTAATTTCCTTTTAGGGTTCTAATTAGAAATCAATCCTTCTTCTTTAACTACCCTCTAAGCCTCCATTTACCTGTTGATATTTTTTATGTATTTTTTCATTTTAGTTCACCAATTACGCTAAACATTAATTACTATTCAGAAATTTAATGCATGCCTAAATAATTTTATTATAATCCATCAAAATTTATAGAACAACTTTTTTTAAGATAAACTTTTTTTTCTTTCTCCACCCCATCTATCGCTTTCATCATCCTCCTCCCTTCAAGGTCGATAGTGAAACTCTTTTTTTTTCTTTTCTTTTTTCTCCTCTCTCTGTTCCTTCCTCCCACTCCTCCTCCTCCTCCCTCACCACTTCTCCTCCCCATATTTTTTCTTCTCTTTTTGGAGGGTTCTTGTGACTAAAATATAGAAAATAAGTATTATACAAACTATCCAAAACTCATTTGCCAAACAAGCCCTAAATTATTTTTCACGTCTCTACCCAGTAAACTTTAAATTCACTTAGCACACA